>JBBPQL010000835.1:0-16422 GCA_038092515.1 Boletus subparvulus | reverse complement strand
ACAGGTATACTTACTCACTATCCTAATATTATAGTGACTTACTGAGTATTCTACAGCACCATCTTTCTACAGGTTATGAGCCCTGGTGCTCCTCAGTAACCAACCAGCTCACTCATTGCACTCAGAATTTCCATGGCTGAACAGACCATTTGGGTCAGGAAGAAATTTGTTGAAGTTCCCATACTCAAAATGGATGGCCAGAACTGGACTATACTACAAGAAGCTCACTGAAGCAGCACAAATACTCAAAGTAGCCAGTTATCTCAGCAGACCATGACCAGACCCATTCAACCCATTACATTTTATTACACAATGTGAAAATTAAGAAAATCATAGTCACCACTGTCAAATCCCACTTTTCATTCAGATCATCAAGCTTGCAACAGCTTGTGAATGCCTTGAACAACTCAAGACTTTATTTGAAGAGTCTATGGCTATGAGTACAGTGGTAGTACACAATGTATGGACTTGCAACACTGTGTGAGTGGCTGCGCACAGTGCCAGACCACTTAGAGTCTGTACAGCAATGCACCCCAGGCAGGGCTTTCTGGAAAATCCATGGCTCCATGTGACCTGAGGTTGGGGCAGAGCTTCAACATCAAAAGCCATACTGGAGACATACTGGAGATATAGATGAAACAACACACAGTGCTCTGCAGCTGACATTATGTTGGCTCTTTTCTTCATCCCTCCATGGCTCCCAGACAAAAATCCCCCAACCAATCCAGCTTGAGAGGGAAAAAAGGGAAAGAGGGAGGCACTGATGCAGAAGATACTTCCCACTCTGGCAGTGACAGAAGTCAATTGGCTGCAAAATCTGGACATGCCCACTGGACATCCCAGGATGAAGATTTCCTTCTGGAGAGCATATTAGCAGACAAGGTGACAGTGGGGGATGGTCAAATGTTTAAGCCTGCATTCTGGACTAGTGTGGCTAGTAAGTTCACTCAGTCTATTTGGGGAGTGGCCAAGACCTCCCATAGCTGCAAAGAAAATGGAAAAGAGTGCTGCATTCTTTTTTACTTATCCAAGTTGCATTCTGATCAGCTTATAGATGAAGAGTATATTTGAGGTTGTTCAAAAGATTTCAAATACATCAGGACTTGCATACTCCCTGGAGAAAGGAGTGGATGTCTTGCCAGAAAGTCAGCAAATCTGGGATGATATTATAAAGGTAAATCCTCCTTTTTGTGATGTTTTGTCTTTGGCTTACAGTGAGTACAGACTACTAAGGGCACAGCCAAATTCAAACACAAGGTGTGGGCACACCATGAAAAGATGCTGTCCCTGGTGAAGTTGAAGGGCACAGGAAATCACAAGGATGCCCCACTTCAAGGCAGGCCCCTTGTTTCTTTCACTGCTCTAACTCTCTCACTACTGCCACTGCCAGCTTACTTGCCATCGTCATCTACTTTCCTACCACCATCCACTTCTTCAACATCTCATGGTTTTTTGCCACCACCATCCACTAGCCAGATGTCTCCTGCTTTTCTCCCACCTTCTGTACCTTCATCATACATCACCTTGTCTGTAAGCTCACTCAAACCATCCTCAAGTGTCTCAGTCTGCATAGAAAACTCAAACAAGCACAAGACTGACGATGACAATATTGTATATCCATGGTGTCAGCCCAAAGTGTAGCAAAACCATTGACAAGTATTGTGTCTGATATGTCCACCAGCTGCAAATGATGAGCAACGCAGAAAGTGAAAACTCAAGAAATCGGCAAACTTCGAGATGACATCAACACACTTCAAAATACCTTCCAGTCCAACATGGAACTCATGCACACATTTCAAGCTACATCAGCAGCATCCAGCAGGCCTGTTCCATCAAGCGCTATGTCATCAAATGCTGCTGAGCAGAGGAAGGAGGCAAGGAAGCTACTGTTGCAGCTTGATCAAGCTTTCCTTGCACCTGTGGACTTAGCAGTAATGTTTGATATTTTCGGGTTGAACAGTGATTTATGTTGAGGCATACATAGTCCTTGCTTCAACTGGGGATATGGATAAAGTGCAGTAGAGCTGGCTGAAGAGACAGATTGCAGAGGTGAACAAGAAAGTTTTGCATCCATAGTGTACTTTTTATACTGTCTTTGTTACAATCTGTCTCCTTTCCCATGGTATCTTTCTACTCTCTGTCTTTCGTCGCACTCATATACTCTTTGGTATGTGTTCCTATGACTGGATCCATTGTTTGATTCTTTTAGGATCATTTAACTCGTCCTTCATTGAACTCTAATCCCACGCCGTTATTCTTTTTTTACTACCAGAAGGGATGATATCTTATTACTCATTTCTGCTTACTGAATTGATCCTTATCTACGGACAACATCACCTTCTAGCCAATTCTCTCGCATCGGTTACGTGTTCCTCATTACTCACTTAGTTCTCTCTCGTTCTATGATGTTCGACGCTTACGCATCGCGTAGTATAAGTAGTACGTTGCCTTGTACAATAGTCTCCATTCTTGTTCTACGCAATCTAGCGTACTCTTGAGTCCTTGAGCATTCGGCTTAAGACCTTCGCACCACTCGACTTGACCTTAGTATCTCTGGTTGTCTTAAGGACGTAGCGTCTCTTCGTGAGCACCTCCCTTGAGACGACTTGGTTCCGCCTCGACCTACCAAGCGTACGTCTCGTGTAACAGTCTTTCTCTGTTCTTCCCCCCATCTTGAACACAAATTGAATGTATTTGATGCAACTGCTTTGGTATTCAAACATGAACATGTGTACTATGAACATCGAATGTAAGAAAGATGATCTTCCCATAATTGTTCTGCAATGTCATCCTGCTTCACCATCATCCTGTCCCATTCAATGGCTGTGATAAAACCGCCTGCCAAAGTCCCAAATATCACTGTCTGATCAGTCTGACTTTCAGGATATTTGGCAGCAGGTGGCTGCAATTCAGTGTCCCTCAACTCCTCGGGATCTTGCTGGTGGATGATATTGTAGATGCAACAGAGAGCAGGGGGTATCTTGGCTTCGATATCCATGTCATATTCAGGTGGGATCACCAGGATCCGAAATTGCCACTTGTGAACACTGATGATGTGCTCGACAACATTGTGGAGCTATGCATGATGTAGGTTGAAGTACTCGTGTGAATTGGCAGGTCTGTAAGAACGAATGTTAGTGCATTGAAATTTGGGTGATACAGGAAACTCGGAATCTACCTCATTTGTGCATGATCCTATTCTGGTAAGTTATATCATGTACCACAGTATGGGACCAAAAGTTGCAGGCAGATAGGATACCCTGCATCTACAAGGTAATACTTGCCATCCAGAATGGTAAAGTCCATTGTCCATGCATCATGATATGTACATGGAGATGTTGGCCACTGAGCCCTCCCATGCACTAAGAATGTACATGAACTCAAGATTGAAATTGCACATAAGGAGGCAGTTCTGTGAATGAAAACCTTTGTGATTGTGAGTTGTGTCCCACTCAGCCACAGATGGTGTACGTGCAATATGAGTTCCGTCGATGGCGCCAATGGCATCTTTGAAGTAAGGGTATACAGCGGGGTCGCTGAGGATGTGAGCAGGGACAGGGTCATCGGAGCATGGTAGCTTGATATATTTGGTATATATTCTTGTTGATGAGAACTCATCTAGCATCAGGTGGAAGTATCTAGTGATGTCAGAGATGGTTAAGAAGGAAAAAAAAAAACATACTTAGAAATTGTACTATTGGATCACTGAAAGTGCTCTCCAACATGCCTACACATTAAACCAGTTATGCAGGTATATATACAATAAGATTGCAAGTTGCTCCTTGAGCAAGACATGTCTTGAATTGGTGAACCCTTGAGAGACAAGCTCATCAATGAGTAGTGCGAAAATGTGCTTTCCGATGCCTAGCTCATTGTGATGTGATCTGGTGGCCATCAAGGAGTTCTTGGACCCACATCTGGCCAGTCAGGACAGACAGACATATGGTAGGGAATGGGGTCCATGCATGTGATGGAGGACAAGAGAGCGTCAGACATAATCTTGAAGGCCTTCATCATGACTTGGCTAATCTGTTGATTCTGGGTTAGCACCATGCAGAACATACTGTCAGCAAGGTCCTGTCTCTGACTCATCAGAGGAGGGATACTGGATTGTGGCACTGTCATCCAACATTCAGGAAGTGTTGCTGCTACGATTATCAGTGCTAATCGATCAATATGTGACATGTTGAAGCTCTGCCCCAACCTCAGGTCACATGGAGCCATGGGTTTTCCAGAAAACCCTGCCTGGGGTGCATTGCTGTACAGGCTCTTACCAACTGCATGCATGTACGGCACAGCAAATGTCACAGCATGCAACATCTACAAAGTCAAAAATGGGTCAGGAACATGAATGGACTTACTGGAAACCACCATGGGCCAGGGACAAGTTGGAATGAAGAGACGACTCAGAGTGGGCAAGAAGGGCAAGAAGCTGCATAGGAAAGTCGATGAGGGTGCAGCCACAGCAAGTGGACCAGGCACGAAGACCACAGACCAAACAGCTGACAGTGTCAGCACTGCCTTGCAACCCTGGCAAGCTGCCCAGAAGACTGCCCATGCGCTTGTTAACCCCACAAAACCCCACAAAAACATGTTGACGGACATGCTGCGGAGGATGCCATGCGACAAGGATTCACACAGAGAGGACCAGAGAGTGGTGGGCGTCAAGCAAGGGGGTGGGGCAAACAATGAAGATGGTCAAGCAAGCAAGGATGACAACAGTGAGGGCACCAAGCCCCATTGCACACAGGTCATGCCCCAGCAACCCACAGCAACAGGTCAACAGGTCCACGAAGGGACTGCTGATGTCATGAACCTGCATGCAACATGCACAGGGCTGACAAGGCCAGCATACACATTGCAGAACCTGCCAGACAAGGCCAAGGCCATTTAGAATCAAGGCCACCCAATGACAATGACAATGATCAGCATGGGCACACAGAGCATGTTGTGCGACCACCCAGTTGATGACACCAAGATAACAGACCCACCACAACTGTCAAGAGACCCTGTGGACACAACAGATGATGACACCCATCACTCAGACGAGCCCACAGAGCTGTCTAACAATGCAGAGAGCACAAGGCAGCAAGGCAGCATGGAGAGAGTCAAGATGGCCATGTCAGAGGTTTTGAGAGGTGTTGAGGAGGATCCGGGCAGTGATGGTGACAAAGAATGTTGTCCTGGGAGGCCCAATGAGCCAGAAATTGAACTAGGGGACCATCCAGCTGTTGAGGTCAAGCCAGGGGGCGAGATGTGGTGTTTCATAGTTAAAATGGTCACATACATATTGTAGTCATAGCTCGTTGAGTAGATCTTTTCATGGAATAGAACCAGTCTAAGAATTCTCTATTTGAGGACAGCTGAGGAAGTACATTGAGTATCTACCTCTCTTTATACAGAATCATGGGGGCTGTGATGGATATACATGAGGTTAACATGAGGCATGGTACATAAGGAAGGATAATCAGACAAGGTTGACTGTGACGATACATTGTACAGTGATGAGTTTGTTACATTTGCCCTTCTAGTCTTCGTAAAAAAGACTATTTTGGGCATGAGGCATCATTTCGATCAGTGAGGACCAATAACTGAGCTAGAAGAAGTAAGATGATCAGTATGAGTGTGATAATGAGAGTGTTAAAGGCGCAAGCATGGGTACCCATGGTTGTGTCAACAGTTGTGTCGATTGCCAAACCGCTGGCCATGGTTCCATTGAAGTTAAGTTCAAGCCTGCTGAGGTCCAGTTTGCAAAGGATCATGTCATTGTAAAACAACAAACTTTACTAGGTGAGTAGCAAGGTCTATGTGTGTGGGGGTCTAAGGGCATGATAGGCTCGTCCCCAAAGATGATCCTATGTGGTTAGTGAAGACTCGGGTGAAGGGGATGATGAAAAGAAGGTGAAACTGGCCATCTGAAGGTATTCCGGACCACGGGAAAGTAGGCCAGTCAAAGACCGGTCTGTCAGGCGTGTAGTGGAGAGGTGGTGAAGGTGTGAAGGTGGTCAATGAGCCCCATAGTGGACTCAGATGTATGGACAGTAGATGGAATGTTCAGGAAAGTGGAAGATTCGAACAGGTGCCAAAAGATGCATTCAAAATGTGAAGTACAAACTTTTTATAGTCCAGGAATTGCCCAGGACTGTGTAGTTACGATAGATAAAGTTTAGAACTCCAATGAAAAGATACCCGAAAGTCAATAGATACAGAATGATCAAAGAACATATTACCAAAAAGGGATACTGACGTGAGACTGACCAGTCTATCACGGGAAAAGGAAGTCCAGACTCAGACTACAGTACATGCAGAATGGGCCAGTCAGGTTCAGTCTAGCATGGGAAACCTGCTAGAAAGCCTTGGAATCTTGGGTTACCAACCTAGAGCTGCACAGTGCTCTACATCATCAGTGGCTGGTCCATAGTTGGTTAGGGTGTTGAATGGCGCATGAATGTGAATTTGCTCATGGAGAGCCAAGTTGGAGACAGAGAGAGTGACAGGAGGAGGGATGAACATAAGATTGTTGAGGTTGTAGTTATGATTGCTGGTGGGATACGGCTGGTGACGGTGCTTGTTCCTGTAGTCATGGGTACAATTATTAAACTGTTGAGGTACAATTCAAAGAGGGAGTCTCGTCCCTTTCCATGGTGTTGCAGGATCTTGTCAACAGACAGATCTTTGGACCTCCCAAGTCCAATTATTTGGGGCATTTGTCGCCTGGGAAATCATCTGTCATTGTTTGGTATGTGTATCCATAGTAGATTAGCATGGAACATGGGATGCACACCTCGCTGTCTCAGTTCCGATGGCAGGTCTAGACAGAATGAGTTGTTCCTATAGTCTTTGAATATTTTGAAAGGCCCGATAAACTTTGGGGCCAGTTTCTAGGCACGTCCTTTGGGCAAGGTGATATGCAACATCAACAGGTAAACAAGATCCCCTTTTGTGAATGGGGCCTCCTTGCATTTCCTATTAGCTACCTGAGTTTGTTTTACTCTAGCTGAAATGATAGCATCGTGAGCTCACATATGTAATGGCACCCTTCATTCGTTGTGTGAAGATCCTTACACGAGGGTATTCTGAGTCAGAATTCCATATCATTGACTTTGGTAGACAGCTGTAGTTTAGGAAGAATGGGGCAAATCCAGTGGTTTCTGATCATGCAGTGTTAAGTGCGAACTTGATGGCAGGTAATATGCATTGCTGCAACATCTGGGTGATCGTTCGATTTGCACATTCTGTGGCACTGTCAGTCTGTGGATGGAATGCAGACGACATCCTGAGTTCAGTGCCAGTGAGTTCATTTATCTTTTTCCAGAAGGTACTCGTGAACAACGAGGCTCAATCGCTTATGATATTGGCAGGCATTCCACATAATCAATGTTGGATGTGGTAATTGTGCACTAATTGTGTTAGCCATATTGTGGCGCATTGTTGTTATATATCATTGTTATTGTGTCATTCCATAGTGCCTGCAAGTCCAATGTCTGTTCTCTTCAGTTTCTAACATTGAACTCCAGGAATATCTCTAGCGCTTCATAGCATTATAATATACGTAGTTTCTAACATTGGACTCCAGCTGTATGATCCAGCTGTCTAACAGTTTATGAGCCCTGCACCCTAAACTCTCACTTTAGACTTGCATTTTAGGTGACTTTATTTTTCACCAATTCGAAACTCTGCAAAATCCACTTTCTGGATGCTCCATTTCACCCCCATTCCTATCCATGTCCTCTGAGCAACACAATCACTGCATTCAGCCTCTCAATGGCCACAACTACACTACCTGGAGCGAAGAGATGAAGGCCCTCTTGTGCTCCAAAGGCCTGTGGCAACTCATAGATGGCAAAGAGACTTGCCACCAGCCAAAGAGCAGGAGGTCTGGGACATCAAACAGGACCGAGCTGCTGGAGAGCTGATGCTCAATCTGATGCCAGATCAATGAGTTCACATCCAAACTCAACAGGACAACCCCACTGCCACTTGGAAGGCGCTGGAGACGTGCTATGTGCAGCAGAAGGCCAGTACTTGCTTCATCACATATGACAAGTCCTTCACCATCAGAAGGCGCCCTGAAGAGTCCTTGCCAGCCCTTAGTGCTCGAGTCGAGCAGGCCATGGCCAGCATTCAGCAGCTGCACCCCAATACCTTCACTTTGAAGGCTTCGGATGATGAACTGAGTTGTATGGCCATGATGCATGCTCTGGGCAATGAATACAAGCATTTCACCTCGTTGCTTGCCCTCCTCACTGATCTCGGCAAGGTCAAGGTCAAAGCAGTGTTCCAGACTGAAGAGATAAATTGTCACCCTCACCCTGATCCCTTTGCATTCTCTGTATTGTCTGCATCCACCTCTACATGTCACTGCAACCTGGCTTCGTCCTGCGCATTCTGTGATAAGGCTAGACACTGCCAATGCAAGTGCTACACACTGCAATGTGCCAAAGATACATAACTACAAGTCATTGAAGCGCTCTGGAAGGCAGCCCAACCAGGCCAATACCACCTCTGCTACTCCAACGACCCCATTGACGATGTTGACTACAGATACTGCCAATGTGGCTGCTCAGGATGTGGTGGAATGCGCTGGAAATGCAAGTCTCCATTCAATTGATCCCTCTAATCCCCTCTCGCCACTGCAACTCGATGCTGACATCAATTGGAATCCAGACACAGGCGCCACTTCTCATATGATGCCTCATCATCATTGGCTGCACAACTACACCCACAAACGCATCCCCATTAAACTCGTTGACAATACTGTCTTCTACTCAGCTGGTGTCAGATCAGTGGTATTCCATCTAAATCTGGAGGGAACGAGGGGGAGAGCAGTTGAGTTTTCTAACATCCTACATGTTCCCCACCTTCACAATAATCTCCTTGCTGTCCTGTACTTAACTCATCGTTCATCCTTCATTGTGAATATCAATGCAACCCACATATCTTTTGCTCACTCTGCTGGACCACCACTGTTCATTGCCCCCATCAATGATCACAATGCTGCATTCCTGGACAGTGTGACAGAGGTGATTACAGAGTTTGCAAACCCAGCTACCACTCTCCCACTCAACTTGTCACTCTGGCATTGCAGACTCGCCCATCACAACCTTACTCATGTGAAAGCACTTATTGAGTGCACGCTTTGAGAGGATGCCAAGAGATATCTGTACACCCTCACAACCAGGTGCCAGGTATCTGACTGCACTGATAAATAATGCAAGAAGCTCCTTTCCAGTAGGTGTTTTTCAATTTTGTATTTTGTTGACCTTATCAGGGTCCATCCGTATCCCCTCATGATCAATAACATGGCCCAATATGCGAAGTTCCTCCATGAGGAATTGGAGCTTATGCTCACTCAGGTAAAACTTATTGGTGTGTAAAGTGTCAATCACCATTTTGACGTGCTTCACATGTTCTTCAGCTGTGTCTGAATAGATCACGATGTCGTCCAGGTAAACATCCATGAACATGCCTATGTATGAAGTGAATATGTGATTCATAAGCAACTGGTACATTGTGCCAGCATTGCAATCACCAATCTGCATGACATGGCTGACCATTGTACATACCATCAGGTGTTGTGAAGAGGGTTTTAGGAACATCCTCAGGCATTACCCAAATCTGTTCATAGGCGTCTTTCCCATCAAGCAAGGTGCGGTAAGGATGTGTGACAACGTTATGAAGGATCATCTCAATGTTGGGTAGGGGTGATGCAAGCTTACGGGTATTCTTGTTTCATTTACAGGTATCAATGACAGTCCACAAACACAGTATTCCATCTTTAGAGGGCTTCTTCAGCATTAGCATGGGCATGGCATTGGTGCCACTGTGGAATTGCCATCGTTTTGTCTTGAGGTAATCATTGCACTTTATTCACCACAGTGGTCGTAAAGGCTCAGGGCATTTGGATGGTCACCAGGGATATACTCAGTGCTCATTGATCAGGGGTATGACATGATTTATTGCATGTAGTGGAGGTAATGGGGTCTCCACTGCCTCCTTACAGATGTCTTTAGCATAGTCTCATAGTTCTGTCTGATATGAATCAACCCAATCTTTCATAATTTCAGTGGTGCGTGATTCTATTGTGAACACTTGAGCACCACGAATCGGTAGGGATTAGTTGCTATGCACCATAACCTGGGCAGGATTGAAACCTAAGAGTACCTGGTGTTGGTACAAGAACAGTGTTCCCAGTATCATGTCATATGAGTCAATATTGATGACATCAAATGCATGATTCTCGTGGACGTCCTAGTAATCCATTTGAGCCATGACTGTAGCTTTAACCTTGCTGTGTGAACCCGATACAGCTAGCTGGAGGTTGAGCAGGTTTTCAAGCATGTCGCAGTGCAGGCGTAGCTGATCAACCAGGGTAGTAGAAATGAAGTTGGAGAGTGACATGGAGTCGAGCAATGCCTGACAAGCCTGACCATTTATTTGTATGGCGACTATAGTTCTTTGGGATGACTTGGTCTCTGCCCTTGACCTGACCTGCATTGCATTCACTCATTTGGGGGTTGAGTGACCACACCATAACATACCAAAGGTGTCGCAAATGCAACTGTTAACACTTAGCAAGGGGGTGAACCCTAGCAGTATAGGAGCAGGGTCTGCTGTATGGTTGTTGCCATCAATCTCACAATACAGTGAGATCCGGGAGGTCAACTAAGTCATTTAGAATAGTTGCAGAGCTGTCATCATCATGGACGTTTCATGGGTCAAAGAGCAGTTGGTCATATACTTCCGTTTTGCGCAGGTGGAGCCAGTGGACAATGTCGAAGTCCCAGTCCATTAGAGTGCTGAGATCTAGAAGTTGCCTATTCAGGGTGAAGTGGTCTACAAGCCAGGCGAAGTTTTCATCAATATACCCAATGAGCTCAAAGTGGTCTGATTGAAGTGGGGAGTTGGCAGGATCAACCTGTTTATCAAGTGTGAGAGGAACAGCCACACGTAATTGTGATAATGCTTGAGTGATGAGTACCCATCGTTTCGCAAGGCACAGCTTGGTGTTGTCTTTCTAGGCAAAGATAACTCAGAACTCAAAATGGTTTCACAGACAATGTATCTTCGCCTCCATGGATGGCAGACTATAAGTTAGTGAAACTTGTTCTCCTAGACGACACAACAACCTAAATGCTGAGTCGGTGAATAGACTTAGCCTAGCCAGTAACGTAGGTGTTCATCAATCTTCAATGATAGTTGAGGGGGACTGATAGAATATGAAAGCCTAGGTCTCTTGTGGGTGTCTGGTGTGGATAGGGCTATGCTCAATGAAAGCATGCAGATAGGCTCTAGTCAGCGTTGGGTGGCTACTAGTAGCTAATGGAGAAGCTCGGTTGGTGGTTGGGAGAGTTCACACAATTTCACTTAGTCACATAGAATAGGTTATGGTAACTCAATTCTTATTGCACACTAAGGAGATGGCAAATCAGGTGGGGATTAGCGCAAATACCACTAACTCAAAGAGTGTCTAATTGACTAGAGACTGGATTCTTCTATCACTTATACCCTGGGCTGGATAGGTAGCACTTAAACTAGTAGTATCTGCACTACTGAGATCTGGCTCCAGTAGAGGGTCTCACAAGTCCTATGTTAGGAGTCAGTTGTCACTTAAGCCTCTCTTGGGCTTCCTGTGACCTGTCACTCTCTTATGGTGCTTACTGCTTCTCATTAGAAGCTGGATATTGTACCCAAGGCTGGAAGATCTGATCTAGAAGGTAGAGAGATGCCTCTTGGGGCCTGATTGGCTCTCCTTATATAGATAATACAGGGGGCTGTGCTGCCAGGGGCAGCTGACAAATGCTGAGAGATTGCTGACAAATGCCAAGAGAAATCTTACAAATGCTGAGCCAAATGACCAGTTGGGTTGGTAATCATGGACTTGGCATTGGCTTGGCGTTGGGCTCAGCAGGCACTGGCTGTGCTCTGCTGACTGATACTGATTCAGCCAGGTCACATGACCGATTCTCTCTCTGGCACTTGACTAGAGTCTAAGTATGTACAAAAATACTAGGGAAATAGTCCAATCATATAGTATACTCAATCAACACAGATGAGGTGGGAGAAATCATTTAATTTCTCAACACCCTGTGGGTGGAAAATAAGAAAATATAGGGGGAGGTGGTCCATACTAAGGGCTATCTAGCCCTAAATTTGCTGAGCCTTTGGACCATGGAAAGGTGGTGAAATCTCAAAACTCAAGTCAATTGTCTGTATGGCATCATGATCCTTGCATCAAACTAGGTTGGTGCAGGTCATCAGGCATTTCTGATTTGACAAAACCAATGGAGAAAAGACCAAGGTTCATTCCTTCCTGCATTGCAGCAAGCCAGACTTTAGTTGGAGAGGCTAACCCGAGAGCACTGAGATGAAGCATATTGTTATGACCCTGGGGTTGTTGCTGTTTGTGCTTTTGCTGCTGCAGGCAGTTGCATTTGATATGGTCAGTGCCTTTGCAGGTAAAGCACCTTTCTTCTTCATGAAGCCATTTGTGGCACTCTTTGTCAGTGTCATGCTGCTTATTGTCTCCTAATGCCTGCTTACAATTGTTGGAGGAGTTTACTGTGGCTCCCTTGCCCATGGGCTTCGCTGTGACTGTTGGGGTGACAGCAGCTGAGGAGATTGATGCAGGTCATCCACAGGGAACAGAAAGCAATCGTCCCCAATTGCCTCACTCAAGCAAGGTCAGAAGTAAGTGCATCACCAATGGTGGAGGACGGCTCTTGACCAGGCTGATCCTGGTCCTAATGTGGTGGTTCATTATGGACTGGTTGTAGTGTTGGATTCCACTGCATGGCAGTGTCAATGATATTCAGCATGTCATCAGGAGAGATTTGGGGAAATGGAGGTCTAAGGGAATGGGTCATTTCAGTATGGTCAGCCCTTGGTGGAAGTTCCAATAGGGCAATCTGTTGCATCTGATTATACAAGATATCAAGCCATCAATTATAGGCCTTGGCATAGGTGAATAGCAGCTGGCAGTAGCCACAGTGCCATACTGGGATTAGAGCACCTTGCTCAGGGCTGTGCTGTATGGTGACATGGTACTCGTGGGCTTCATGGTCATCTTGCTCAAAGGTATGAGTAGTAAGGTCTGTCTGAAGGAATCTTAAGAGGCATTCAACCAAACCTAAATGGCAGCAGTGTATTGCCATGGTCTGGAGGTCTAACTCAACTTGTTGGTTGGCCATTGATAGGGAGTGTGTGGAGATTGGTCAGCTGGGTAGCAGGATGGTGGTGGCCTGAAGGGCTGGCTAGGGGACAATTTCGTAGCAGCTACATATTGTTACGCTTGACTCGGGTAGAGGCAAACGTAGACTTGAAGAGACAAGGGTTCGAAGGTTCTTGAAGGGCGTCTTCAAGAGCAAAGGATGCTGGGGACTTCCACAGCAACTCCTGGCAACTACGGCTGCCTTTAGGGAGTTCAAGGACGAAGGTTACAAAGGAGCGCACACTCAGGAGTAGTGCGAAGACTTCAGAGAGATCCAATGACAAGGGAGAATCAAGTAGATTAAAGTTAAAGGAAATACATGATGTGTCGTCGTTTAAATAAGTGAGTACGCGGCGCACGGACCAGGCAGTGTTCATAGCACTTAGGTAGAGATGGATATAAAGGGAAAGCTTGGCTGTGCGATAGGTGGGGATAAGGCTGCATTGAGGCAATGCATGTGGGAAGGAAGACGTCCATAGAAAGTAAGTGGGAACGGGATAATGGAACCATGCACAGCACGTAGAAGGGAAGCTGTGTTTAGGTGGAGGGCGTTCCGAAGGAACGGTAAGAAGTGGTGATAAGACGAAGCGAATCCGGACGAGCATAAAGTAAAAGAAAGGAAAGAATCGTAACACATATGGTAGTTTAACGAGGTTCCACTCATAAGGCCTTTATTGTTCTGCTATGTCTGTGTGGCCATTACCATTTACTCCTAACTGTGACTGTGAATCAGATGGGTTTTCTGGCTCCAGGGAGCAGTCAGCTGGTGTAGGGGGTCGGTATGCCTCAACCAACATGTCAAAAGGTACAAGGGGAAAAGGTGGACGTAATCGATTGATCATATCAGTCTGATCATCTCTAGGGGGATATCTGATTGAGTCAATGCTCCAAAGGTGGCTATACAGCTCATTGTGTCTAGCATTGAGATAACTCGCATGAGTATACAATGCATAGCAGTAATTACAATGCCAGATTATTGCAAGGTGTTCAAGGCCTGGTTCATGCTGGGTATCTAGATATGTCAAAACATGGTATTGGGCTTGATACACTCCATCTATCATATGATTATGGTTGCTCAGTTGGTTGTTGAGGGTCCATAACAGATGGTCCAATAGGTTTTGCTGGGTATGTAGTTCTTGGATGGTTACCATGGCTCCATTCAGGCTGGCCATTTGTATTCTGACAGTGTTAATGGCATAGCTTTAAAGGGATGTATCTGATTCTATCTGCACTTGGACTCCACAGTATACTCTAGTAGTACATATATAGTCTATGCTTACACTCAGGTACACTTTAGTCTGAATACTGACTAACATAAACTCTTTCTGTCCAACTCTGTCTGTCCCTTCATCCAAGCTAGGCTTCGGACTTCGGACTTCAGCATTACCCTTGTTATTGTTGTCTATCTTGAGCTCATTGACATCACCAATTTCTCCAAGTTACTCTGTGTTACAGACCCATATTAATTTTCCCAGATTTCTTCCTATTTTTCCTGATTTTGTAGAGTGACTTTTGCATTTAATCCCTATCTATTAGCCCCTATCACCCGAAACCATCAAATGCTCAAGTCCCTTCACAGTCCAGACCCTCTAACCTCATGGGTACCATGTGTATTGCAGTGCGCCTCATGTTCACCTCATGTTGGCCTGCCAGTGACTGATCACACATGGCATGCAGCCTTGCACATGTTCACCTCATAACTCACACATGCGCACTGCCTACCTCACCCTATCCTCATGGTTAGGTTCTCTTCCATTACATGGCTGTACTAATACACCTATTGTCCTCATGGACAACTCATGGACAAGTCATGTAGCATAGCATATTGTATGATCTAGTGTACATATAGTGAAACCCCTGTGTAGTATATAAAGCCTCAATAGAGCACCAGGAGGACCTCAGTCTTGTCCTCTTGGAGATATCCCATCATCTCTAGGAGCTACCAGTCCACTCTTATTGTTACTACTTGAACCTCTGGCACTCTTAGTGAGTGTTGGTCATTTTATGCTCCACTTCTCCAGACCCAACTAACAGTAAGGGTATAACATAGCACATAAGCTAAGGCCAAGTCCCAACCAACTCCAACCAACTCCAGAGTTTCCAGAGTTCCTGCAAGGAGTTTAGATGGTCTTAACGAGGACCATCTTTAGTTGAGGTTCCCACTCCAACTGGCAGCCCCTTAAAAGCTTCTTGGCTTGCCACAACCCCTGCACATGACCAATTTGCCCCAAATGAGACCAATCAAGTCATGTGTTTAGGTAGAATTAGGATTAAATTCTACAGAATCTACAGAATCTATAGCAAAGTGTGTACACTACATCTGCTTGCCAGAAGGGTGGTTCAGAAGCCATTGTGGTTCTTATATTGGGTATATATTAGTTTGGACGCCCCCTCAAGGTATATTATTTGGTT
Organism: Boletus subparvulus; assembly: GCA_038092515.1. Classification (NCBI taxonomy): domain Eukaryota; kingdom Fungi; phylum Basidiomycota; class Agaricomycetes; order Boletales; family Boletaceae; genus Boletus; species Boletus subparvulus. The sequence continues at coordinate 800 of JBBPQL010000835.1, read as the reverse complement.
TTAAAGCTTGTTTACACAAGACTAATTGGTCTAGTTAGCCTCCAGGGAGCATCCTGCCTCACCAGCCACCTCTTTCAAACTTTGCCTGATGGGCCACAGAGGCTGCACTTCAACCTCCTTGATAGCCAGTTCTCTCCCACTTGAGTTCCAAGAGCCCCTAAATCAAAAGCCCCTATCAACACTCTTCTTCATCAGCCACTTCCTCCTCCAACTAGGCAGAGCCAGACCCTGATGTAGAGTTCATTCCTGCCTCAGGCGACCCACCAGATTCAAGGAGGCAGCACTCAGTGAACTCAGAAGCAGAGGAGTCAGAAGAGGGGTTGAAGAAGTGTTGAGTATGGTAATTGCACACTAATTGTCTCAGCCACATTGTGGTGCATTGGTGTTATGTATCATTGTTATTGCGTTGTCCCATAGAGTCTGCGAGTCCAATGTCTGGTCTCTTCAGTTTCTGACATTGGACTCCAGGTATGTCCCTAGTGCTTCACAGGATTATAATATAGTTTCTGACATTAGACTCCAGCTGTCTGAGCCAGCTGTTCAACAGGTTATGAGCCCTGTGCCCTAAATTCTCACTGTAGACTCACATTCTACACACCCAAACGGTAAAATTACTGCAGCCATGTTTGCCGGAAAATATATATCGGGGGACCTGGCATGCACAGCCGTTGGCACGTGGTGGCAACGGGGTACAAACCAATCGAGTATGATTTAGAGCCGTGGGTTTTACTGTACTGTATGTCATCAAATGAGGGCTTTCGGGAAAGACACCATCAACCGAGAATGAATATAAGGTGGGC
>JBBPQL010000834.1:0-16429 GCA_038092515.1 Boletus subparvulus | reverse complement strand
GGGTTGGCTGTGCGATAGAAGAGGGAAAAGGGGCTGTGTAACTAGTTACGCAGGAAGTAAGATGACGTCCGTGAGAAGAGAAGAAAGAAGCCATGCGCGGCGTGTAGCAAAGGAAGCCGCGTTTAAGCGTAGGGCGTTCTGGCAGAACGGTAAGAAGAAAGTCAATGGAATCAGTGAGCCACGGGCGAACGATGTGAGAAGGAAAAAGAAAAGAGCAGTCGTAACATTACCCCCGTACTAACCCTGAGACTACGACGAAGGTTTCAAAAGTACCCCGAGTCAGACCCGCAAGGGGATCCAGTGATGTTGCTCCAGCCTACGCTGTCGATGACCCCGTCTCCCGAGATGTCTTCATAAAGGTCAATGTCGTCCTGGTCTGAGATGGGGGAGTGGTTCCTGTTATATGGGCGGTAAGGCCGGGGGTATGGTGAATGGGAACGGCGAGGAGGAGGAGTGGGGACAGGAGAACGACGCGAGGATCCAGACGACCGTCGGGAGGTGGCGGGGGAGGAGTCAGAGGGGGAGTGTGTGATAGGGCGGCGGCGGAGGGGACAACGGTTGGGGTTATGGCCAGGCGCCCAACGAGTGCAGGAGGGACATTGATAAACAGGGCATTGGTTCTGGTAGTGGCCCAGACGATGACAAGAGTGACATGCTTGATGGTAGCGGGGGTGAGTGGTCGGGAGAGGGACCTGCGTGTGACCTCCAGTCCACCAGGATTCGACTCGTTGAAGAACGCGTTCTTCGTCAGACAATAGGGGGGAAGAAGAAGCCGAGATGTTGGGGAACGACGTGGTGCGGGTGGACAGGGCGGTGATGAAGGAGGCGGAGGAGTCGGGGGAGTTCTGACGTGAGAGTTCTAACATATACCTGTCAATGTCCTCTAGGAATTCCAGCATGCCGAGTTGATACATGGCCATTACTAAGGATCCTTCGATCTCAAGGTAGACCTCTTGAACGAGGCAGGAAAGGACTGTCTGTTGAGGGGATGGGGAGATGTTGGTGGACATGAGGTGAAGGTGAGAGTTTTTGAGATAGGCACATCGGAGGGCGTAAAGGGGAGAACCAATGTCGAGAAAAGAATCAATGGATAAGGCGCATGCGGTAGAGTGGAGGTAGTCAGAGAGTTTTTTGATGTCACGGGCGTCGGGGAAGTCGTCGCGGAGAGTGTGGGCGTAGAGGGGAATGGTTATGGAATAAATAGGAGTAAGTACTGTAGCCAAAGAGATAGGAGGGAAACTATCAGGCACGGGGGAGGGAGAGCCCCAGCCTGCCTCGGGTCGAGTAGACGAAGGCTGAGAAGTATCGTCAACAATAGAAGAAGAAAGGGACGAAGTTGTAGAAGTGGTGGTTGCATCGTAAGACATGGTGGTGGTGGTTGTAGTGAGAGAGGGGCTAAGGGTGGAAGACGGATGGATGAAGCTTTTTATACAGGGTGAGGGCGGACTTGGCATGTTTCAAGTCCCGCTCTGGGACCCAGGAGTCTTCTTCGGTTGAATATCCCTTCCATCGGATCAGGAAGGAGCAGGAGGACGGAGGTCCGCGGTGGCGGATAATCTTTTCAATTTCGTATTCTTCTTCTCCCTCGATAAGGTCAGGAGGTGGCGCAGGGAAGTTCTTGCTGTGGACCTCGTTTTCACGATAGGGAGATAGAAGAGAAGCATGGAAGACCGGATGAATCTTCCAAGTTTTCGGTAGTCGGAGTTGGTATACGATAGGCGATAAGACTTTGGTGATTGTAAACGGTCCTTCTCGCTTAGGAGCGAATTTCGGGTTGATAATGAGACGTTTCAGGTTCCGGGCTTCCAGCCAGACCTTGTCTCCTTTGGCGAAAGGTTTGAAACCTCTTCGAGAGCAGGAGTTCATGACTTGTCGTGCGAGTTCATGAGCAGCGAGGGCTTCGTTGCAGGCGGCGGAGAGGGTCTTTAGGCGGGATTCTACCGCGGGAATGGAGGTGTCGGAGATAACCGAGGGGAGGGCACGGGGTTCGTATCCCATCATGAGATAGAATGGAGATTGGCTGGTGACGGAGTGGGGGCGGTGGTTATGAGCAAATTCTGTGTGGGGGATCGATTCGGACCATGATGCGGGATTATTGCCGCAGAAGATACGAAGGTAGGTCTCGACTTCTTGGTTGACTCGTTCCGTTTCGCCGTCGGACTGAGGGTGATAGGCGGTGGAGAGGGAGAGGTCATAGTGTAAGAGTTTTCTGAGTTCGCGAGCGAAGGAGGATGCGAATTGGGGACCTCGGTCAGAGATGACCTTGTCAAAAAGTCCGAAGTGAAGGAAGACTTTGTGGAAGAAGAGTGAGGCAATTCCCTCGGCGGTGACGGTTTTCTTGGTAGGGCAAAGAATCACCCCCTTAGTAAGCCCATGGTCGACCACGACCAGGAGAGAGTCAAAGCCCGAGGAGACGGGGAGATCGGTGATGAGGTCGCAGGAGATCTGCTGGAAGGGGCGAGAGGCGATGGATTTGATGGGAGATAAGGGGGGTACGGTAGGGTGTGTGTTAACCTTATTTTGCTGGCAAAGGGCACAGCCCTCCACGTAGCGGCGGACGAAGGAGGCGAGCCCCGGCCACCAGAATTCAGCGGCGACAAGCTGGCGAGTTTTTAGGAAGCTGGGGTGGCCGGCAGACTCATGGTCATGGCATCGTGCAAGAATGGTGCAGCGGAGGGAATCATCGGTGGGGACATAGACACGGCCTTTGTAGGTAAGGATGCCCGCGTTGACTTGCCAGTCGGCGAGGCGGGAACGGAAGGGAAGGGGGATGTCCTCGTGCATGGATTGGAGAGCTTGAAGGACGAGGGGGTCACCCACAGATGCGGATTCAATGCGCTGCGAGAGGGCGGTGTCGATTAAGTTGACAAAAAGGGAAGGCGGGAGGAGAGTGACGTTGGCATTGTCGGAGTCATTCACAGGGAGGAGGTCAGGTCGGCGAGAAAGGGCGTCAGGGCCTGCAAGGAGCTTTCCTGGTACGTGGACCATTTTGAGGTCAAAGTCGGCAAGGTCGATAAGCCAGCGCGCTTGGCGGTGGTTAAGTGCCTGGGGTTGTCGGAAATAGGTGAGGTTTTTGTGGTCGGTGAAGACTTGCACCGGGAAAGGGGAACCGTGAAGATAGTGGCGCCAAGACTTCAGGGCGCGAATTACGGCAAGGAGTTCTCAGTCATAGATGTCGTAGTTGCGTTCAGCGGGGGAGAATGATTGTGAGAGATAGGAACAAGGGTGCCAGTCTCCATTAGAATCAGTCTGGAGAAGGATGGCGCCAGATGCGTGTTTGGATGCATCGGTGGCAATGGCGAAGGGGGCGGATAGGTTAGGGAGGCGGAGGATGGGCTTGGAGAGAAAGAGGCATTTTAGGGAGTCGAAGGAAGTTTGACAAGAAGGTGACCAATTCCAAGGAAGGTTCTTCTTAGTGAGGTCAAGGAGGGGGTGGGCAACGTTGAAGTAGTCGGGGACGAAGCGTCGGTAGAAATTGGCGAATCCAAGGAAAGAGCGAACATCTTTCACCTTGGTTGGGGTAGGCCAACTTGCGATTCTGTCAAGTTTAACCAGGTCCATGGCTAATTGGCCGGGTTTGATGATCATTCCGAGGTATTCTACCTCGTCTGTGGCGAACTTGCATTTTTCGAGTTTTAAATGGAGGTCAAGTTCGGTCATTCAGTGTAGGACGCGTTTGGTGCGTTCCTCATGGAGGGCGGTGTCGGGGGAGTAGACGAGGAGGTCATCCATGTAGATGACGAGCCATCCTTCTGCAATCATATCGCGGAAGGAGTCGTTCATGAAACGTTGAAAAGTGGCGGGCGAATTGGTAAGCCCGAAGAACATGACAGTGGGTTCAAAGAGTCCTTTGTGGGTGATGAAGGCCGCCTTCCATTGGTGACCGTCCTTGATCCGTACATTGTTGTATCCCCAACGAACGTCGAACTTGGTGAACACTTTGGCATCTTGGAGTTTGTCTACGAGGTCGGAGATAAGGGGAAGGGGGTAAGCGTCGCGAATGGTGTGTTCATTGACGTAGCGGTAGTCTTGGCAGGGGCGGAGTCCGCCATCTTTCTTTTTGATGAAAAAGAAGGGGGAGGCTTGCGGTGAATTGGACGGTCGTATCTTTCCGGAGGCGAGGTTTTCGTCCAAGAAATCCTCGGTAGCCTTGCGCTCGTCGGGGGAGAGGGGGTATACCTTCCCGATCTTTGGGGTGAAGGAGTCGTCGAAGTTGATCTCATGATCATAGGGTCGGGACGGGGAAACATGGTCTGTGGCTTCCTTTGAGAACATGGATGTGAAAGAGGAGTATTCGGGGGGAAGGGTGACTTTAGGTTTGGATTTCTCAGCGGCCGCCGCAAGTTCGGTGGCATTGGTCAGTTTGGCGATGATTGGCAACCCTGCCGGGATGAAGCGGGATCCACACCGGATGATCCGGTAAATGGCACGGTTTTGTTTGGCACGGCAGATGTACTCATTCTCCGTTTCCCAATCATTGTAGGTGAAGAGGTGTCGGTCAGTGATGGCGTTCACGTTAACGTGTCGCGGGGGTTTAACGGAGGGTCGGATGAAGTGGGATTCGTGGTGTTTGGTGTCGGCAGAGAAGGATAGGAACAGCTCTTGGGATTGATCAAGGGATTCTTTGATGGAAATGGTCTTATTGGCCCAGTTGATGGTGGGATTGACGTCTTTCAGCCAGGGAAGTCCCAGGATTACGTTCTCGTTTCCTAGGTTCATGACATAGAGGGTAGTGCGGCAGGTTATTCCTCTGATATCGAGGAATAGGGTGGTGGAGAATCGGATTACTCCCTTAGAGTTGACAGAGTTGTCCGCATTTCGGGCTTGGATTGGGGTTTTTAGACGTTGGGTGGGGATTCCTTGTTTTCTGACAAACCCCCAGTCGATACAGGAGATGCTTGCTCCGCTGTCGATAAGGGCTCTGGTATCAATGGCTTTCATCGTGTGCGAGGGGACAACGAGTTGAACTGGGATTTGCATAGTGGGTGAAGACTTTACAAATACATTTGCGCACGATATGGAAGGAAGGGTTTGCGTTGGGGAACTCTTCCTTTCTAAAAATCCAGGGGTTTAAACGAAATCTTTCATACCACTTCCTCCTCTTCGTCATCGTCAATCTCCTCAAGCTTGGGCAACTCCTCGCTGCTAACCTTCTGTACCTTCTGGTTGCTTTTCTGAGTAAAGGCAGCGCATGCGGTACTAAGATGACCGGGTTTTCGGCAGCGGAAGCAAAGTTTCTTTTCAACGCATCGCTTGCATTCTTCCGGGGTAAGCTTTGAGACTTTGATGGTATCGACGACCATGGCATCAGGGTCGTGGGTCTTGGTGTTGGAGGGGTTGGAGAAGGAGTGATACGTCTGGTGAGAGGACTTTGAGTTCCTCCTGGCGATGTCGTCAGCTCGCTCCCATTGGGTTTGGAAGGCGATGGCTTTCTTGTACCATTCATCGATAGTGGTAGGGACGGTGTCCATGGACATGATGCGGCGCATCAGGGGCAGTGGGATTCCTGTGGAAAAGTATCTGATCAAGACATTGGGGTCGGAGATGTTGGCTAGCGCCACATGGTTCTTGAAGGTGGAAATGTATTCCGTTAGCGAGGGGGAGTAGGAGTTGTTTTTGGCGTTTTTCATCATTCGCCTAGTGGACAGCCAGGAGATGGCATTCCCGGTGACGTCGTGGTGTTTGAACGTGGTGTTGAACTTCGCGACAAAATCGGCGAAAGTTCCGAGGGAGAATGTAGTCCCAGAGATGGCGCTCTGGCGGAAGGTCACGGCCCAAGTAAGGGCCGATCCTTTGGTCATGTATGAAAGGGCGAAAGCGATTTGCTTATCGTCGTTGTCGTAGACTGTTTTGTTCACAAGGAGGTAAAATTGTACGGCGTGCAGCCAGTGTTGAGATTTTTCATAGGATCCATCAAACACTTCGGGGGTCCCGATGCGTAACTTGGTAGGTCTAGAGGACATTGGTGGTGCAGGAGGGAATCGGGAGAGGAGGGGTGGTGGCGGCGGTGGTGGTGGAAGGGGAAAGAGGGGTGTGGTGTTGATCGGGGTGGGGGACGGTGGAGTAGGAATTCTGGGAATAGAGAGGGAAGCGGAGAGCTGGTGGGATAACGTTTGGGCTTCGTCTTCTTCCTGTGCGGTTAGAAGAGTGGTATCCGGGTCAAGGGTTTCTTCCTCCTCAGTGTCCAAGTGAGAAGGTTCGGAGGGTGAGTTGGTGGGCGAGGGTTCTCGCGGTCTTGGTAAGAACCAACGAGGATTGCGGGTGGGTTGTTGAGCAATGGTGGGAGACTATTACGATGATAGCTCTGTCAAGGAGAACTTGAATCTTTTGTTACGCTTGGTTCGGGTAGAGACAAACGTAGACTCAAAGATGACGAGTGGCGAGAGGTCCTTGAAGAGTGTCTTCAAGGGTCAAAGATGCTGGGGGCTTCCTCAGCGACTCCTGGCGACAATCGGTCGCTTAGGGAGTTTCAAGGTCGAAGGATTTACAAGGAGCGCACACTCAGAAGTAGTGCGGCGACTTAGAGAAGTCCAGGGAGATTGAGTAGATTCAAGTTAAGGAGAAGTACAAGAGATATCGTCGCTTTATATAGGTGTGTACCCGGCGCACGGACCAAGCAGTGTTCTCAGCAGAAAGACTGAGGCAGATATAAATAGAAAGGGTTGGCTGTGCGATAGAAGAGGGAAAAGGGGCTGTGTAACTAGTTACGCAGGAAGTAAGATGACGTCCGTGAGAAGAGAAGAAAGAAGCCATGCGCGGCGTGTAGCAAAGGAAGCCGCGTTTAAGTGTAGGGCGTTCTGGCAGAACGGTAAGAAGAAAGTCAATGGAATCAGTGAGCCATGGGCGAACGATGTGAGAAGGAAAAAGAAAAGAGCAGTCGTAACAAAGATGCACTGGGGTGCTCAGACTTTCCATCAGGCCAGTGTGCCTAGTGTTGTATGACTGGCAGTTCAGGCAGTGTCTATTAAGTCCTCTCAGAGAAGAGAACGTTCGCAGGCAGTCTTCTCCACATGGATACATTATAGCCAGTAGGACCAAAAGACATGCAAAAATTGTAGAGAGGCTAGTGATTTGGCTTACCCCGGTGTGCATGGACTGCACCATGACATGCAGATGAGAGAGACAGGAGAGGAAACGGTGGTGCAGACTTGCCTGCGAGGTGCTGAACACATTTTTACGTACCAATGACCTCCCTCTTCCCATTCACCATGTCCCATCCTTTGCGCCACGGTTTGTTTCTAGGTCGTGATTTAAGTTTTGGATGCTGCCGTGGTGGTTTCACCAGATTGATAGGTCGGTTGGGATGATTCTTGGACAGGTGTGTAGTCCAACCTGTGCTCATAACATCACAGTCGACGCTGCCAGTGAAACTCACCTCTCCAACCTCCCTCCCAACTTGTTTCGAGTCGCAGCACACTCTGGGGTACAAATAAGGTAACAACCTTGCGCAGGGTGAGTGGATGCATGCCTCTGGCTTGTATTGAATTCGACTGACCACTTATAAAAGTTCTTTGACACAAGAGCATAGCGGCTCAGGCTGTGAACACCAGGCATGTCTTTGAGCCAAAGAACAATCTCCCACTGGAGCTCAACCGGGAATCGGGGGAATTGGAGGCACATAGTGAAGGATGGATGGGTCACAACCAGGAAATACAAGGTGCGTCTCCCCAAAGTCAATATGGCATACTTATAATATTCGCCTACTCTGATTCAACTGGTCTGATAGTATTGGCGGAATGCACCCCCTGAGCTAGCCCGTCTATGTGGCCAGCTCAACTAAGTTCGAATGACTTTTTTTCCATCCACGGTTAGTTAATTCTCTGACATTCCTTTGTTATCTGCAAGCCATTAATGCAATCATTGCATTCTAGACACTCATCCAATACAAGTCGTCGGTGTTACCTTTTGGGCACTTTGTGGCCCATCCGAACCCATGTAACAGCCTCATTTTTCCCTGCGAGCTACTAATGTCATTTTTGCTAGCTACATCATTGCCATTGCCTGCTGATCATTGCATTCTCGTGTGCCATGCCTCCCAGATTCAGGTGACAAAGCAAATAAGGGTCCTCTCCCAGCACTTCTCTGGCTGCAGCCCTCCCAGAACCCTTTTTTTGTGGTCATATGTTGCTTCTAGAAAATAATCCGGCCACAGGCCCTCCTGGTGTACGTTTCTCAACATTCCTTCCGGATGTATGTCGCTCATCTCATGGTAACCGATTTTAGTGGCCTTGCTGGTAACTGACGGCGGTTATCAGTGACCAGGTGCTGGTTTAAAGGTATGCAATTTCTCATGGAGCAATTTGATACAACCCACAGTCTCTTAATTGCGAACATCATGTCTCGTGCTAACCAAGATGGTGTTGCCGTGGTCGGAGACACCACTGGCTCTACTGTGCCACAGGTGACACACGAGCAACAAAGTGGCCTGCTTTGCATATTGGAGACTGGGACACGAAGAACGACAAACCGGTAAGCACCCTTTGGGCGCACTTCAGACATATACACACTGCAATTCATGTGCAGCAGATCCTGGCGCCAACAAGGTAGAGCTATCAGGAGACTGGTGATCCTCACTGACAATATCCAGGATTCGGTTGACGAAGCGGCTCGACGACGATTCCCAGGAAGGACAGATACACAGTGTACACCCCGGTCAGCCTTACTAATTATACACCGCTCCAAAGGACTGACATAACACTTAGGGAGAAATGGCTGTTTAAAACTTAGGGAGAAATGGCTGTTTAAAACTTACGAGCATTTAATTGCCCGCTTACCTCAATTTAGGCAGTGGATCACGAATCCTGCTAATATCGGTACATTGGACATAGTTGTCAAACAGGTGAATCTTCATCGGGTTTGTGGGGGCATGCAGTTAGCTGATTGTGGTCCCAAGCTCTCTGAAGGAGCTGACAGTGCACAAGGAGATGACGCTGCTCTCCTCAAGACCAGAGTCATGTCATGGCTGACTGAAAAGGAGACCCCCAAACCTTGTCTCTCCCCTTCTAACAAGGCTGGCTATGGCTTCCATAATGATAGCACGGCTCGCCTCATCTGTCCCGTTGATTACGACTGGGATAAATCTGAGTAAGTGTGCATGTACCTACATATTATTGTTATCTAACTGTATTTGCCCCATGAACTAGACACCGCAACAAGATATGAGACTGGGACCTGAAATACCTCGTAATGGTGAACATGTGGCCGCAATTCCTTTATGAGGAGCACACATACCATCCAGACGAGCCTACCAAAGGACTGTTCAAGGGACCAATGCTCGTTTGGGTGAGCACGTTCATGCCTGCTGAAATCCCCCTGGCTGACTCAGTGTGCAATAGGCCTTCAAAGCTATTTTCACGTCCCCAAGTTCCACCAATGAAGAGGACGAACCCCCCAACTCTCTTGTCCCTAGTAAACAGCGCCATGGTGAAAGGCGCACACGAACGAACGTGGCTGGCCTGGCTGCGATGGGATCAGTGGAGCCCAGGGCAATCGCATACACAGCACATCAGCAAACCAACCTTTTCAAGCTACAGAGCTCCCAAGTTACATCATCCTGTGAGACTCTACCCAATCTGTACAGACACCATGGCTGTGCTCGATCTAACCATCCGACTTTCTTTACAGTACAGAAAGGCACTACAGATATTACAACATGTCCAGTTGGACTGCAAGGCTGTTGAACTCTGCAGTAGGAATTCCATGCTGTAGTACTAGTACTAGTTCAAGTTTTACTAATATCTACTATGTACCATGTATTAGTATGTCGTCAGCACTGGTAAGTCATGATGATCGGCACGAAGTCACAAATTGTCGCAGTTGGCTCAAAGTACAGTATGTACAACAACAGTAACCGACTGGTAAAGACCACGGCTCTGACAGTCTCATACTAAGTAGCCCTACCACTAGTAGAGTACAACAAACCATCAAGGCGTCTGAGTCGAACTAGTCATCAAATGCTATTCAAGTTGAACTTGAAGCATAAGTTCCCGGGTGAGTGAAGTATCACAAGAGGCAAGGTGAACAACTCACTGTCATTATCGGCCGAGTCTGCATGGTATGGATGAAATGCAGACTGGTCAGAATTCAGGCATACAGCATAGTACCCCCACTTTCTCGTCACCAATCATACATGCCCCACATTGTACTCTGCTTCAACAAGGTTTCGACAAGCGTGCTTGGCCCGTATTCGGTGGTATTGGAGCCTTAATAAGTCGCGCTCAACCAGCTGGTCCACGAGATTTTTTTGAGTGACACATATACCATGGTCGATTTGTGCAGTTGCTAATACGAGCCGGGCTTCCGATGGACTGTGTGGAATGGGGATGTTCTCACAAGGAAAGCATATTGGTTCCTGGATTTTTTGGGGGAATGTTGGGTTCATACATACTGATGTCAACGGGTGGCTGAACTTACTGTGATTGGCGACAAACAAGTTGGAGCCTCAGGACTGGGCCTCAATTCCAGAACTGGCTCCGTGAGCTCTCGCTTTGGCCTAAAAGAGTGGTCGAACTCGGAAGATTGACGGGAAGGCATCTGGAGTGGAGGTAGCCATTCTGACTTGTTGCAGGATGATGATAGTAAGTGTTCACTTACCTCGTGCTCATTGACATTCGGAACTTGCCGCAACTATGTAATAGTTTAGTAAACCTCACCTCTAAGTATACCCTCATCAGCATCATGCCTAGAGCGAAGAGGAGGTTGTGACGCACTCAAAAGTCGCATTCTGCCCTGACTGTGGCAAGCAATTTGCGAACAAAACAAATGTTCTCCAGCACATGAACCAACCTTCAAATGGTTGCAGCTCCCTCATCAACGACTTGCAAGTCTCTTACCTCCATATGCCTACCCAGGAACCTACTAGCCAGTCACCTCATCAACCTCAAGCTATATCCCCTGGAAGTCCCCCTGATGTTCCTCTTGATACGTTCTACCATCAAGTTCCAGACAATTTTGACTTTCCCTCCCAGTCTGATGGATTCAATCCCCAGTTATCTGAAGACTTTCCAATGGATTTGGACCACCCCCCCAACATAGAATACTATCCAGGAGCTTCCAAAGCTTTCCCCGGAGGCAAGACATTCATGGAAAAAAAAAAATCTGACAGGTACGAATCATTGCATCGGGACAATCTGTTCTATCTGTTTGCTTTGTGAGAAGACTGGCAACTTGGATCCTGGCTCCTGCGCTCGGGTCTAAGCATGGCGGGAATGGATAACTTTTTGAAACTGGATTTGGTCAGTACCTACCACTTGTGTGCCTGCTCTCATCTGATGTGTGCCAGATAAAGACACTTACGATCTCGTTCTGGTCTGCAAGGCAACTCCGTTTATGCGCGGAGATGCTACCATCCGGTCCCCTTTGGAAATCCCTTCCCATTCATCCGAAGGGCCCAACAAAATGCCCCATTACCCTATATTACCGGGACCCCATCTATTGCATTCAGGCACTGCTCAGTCACCCATTTTTCGAGAGTCACATATTGTTCGTCCCCCAGAAGGTCTGGTCTACAGCTTCGCAATTGGTTCGTGTCTATAATGAATGGCTCTCTGGAGATCATGCTTGGGAACTACAGGTAGGAGAAATCCATCAATATTCTTCTCTCTCAGCTAACCTTTTCAACTTAGGGTCTTTTACCGCCTGGTTCGACATTATTAGGCATTACGCTATCTTCAGACAAGACAAACATTTCCGTCATGTCTGGCAACCGCATGGCACACCTGTTATTGATCAGTCTCACCAACATCGACGCAGACATTCACAGCAAAGGCTCACTTCACGCCCACCTTCTCCTTGCACTCTTGCCTGTCGCTTCATTCATTCACAAGAAGTCTCGAGTTCGTAGCCTCCTGTCCGACCACCTATTCCACAAGTGTCTGGATATCGTCCTGGGCCCATTGAAGGTTGCAGCTGCCATCGGGATAATGATGAGTGACCCTGTGGGTAATTTGCACTATTGCTACACTCCACTAATTGGGTACACTGCAGACACCCCCGAGCAAAGCTTAGTCTCGTGCACAAGCCCCAAAGCCTCCCCCATCTCTATGGCTTCCTATAAGCAGTTCAGCGACAATATTTGCTACCCCCATCATACTGCCGCTAGGACCTTGGAAGATATCCATGTGATATGCTTGAAGTGCAATCCAGACGACTATGACCATTTCATCAAGCTTGCAAAGGCTTATGGACTTAACAGCGTCGATGCGCCTTTCTGGATCAACTGGCCGCTGTCGGATCCAGCGAGATTTCTCAAGCCAGAATCCCTTCACCACTTCCACAGGTTTTTTTTCGACCACGATTTGCAGTGGTGCATCATCGTTGTAGGCGATGATGAGATTGACTATTGCTTCACCCTCATTCGGACGTTAGTCGGTTACCGCGGATTCAGCGAAGGTGTTTCCAAGTTGAAACAGGTACTGGATGTGCTCACCGATCTATGCAACGTTACATCGTTGGCATTATTGCCGGCACAGTTCCTGCATGCTTCCTGACTGCTATTCGTGCATTGATGGATTTTCGATACCTTGCTCAGCTGCCCTCTTTCAACGACCATATGTTGCAGCAATTGGAAATCTCACTGCAAACATTCCATGATCACAAGGATGCTATCCTCACTGCAGGTCCTCGTTCCAATCACTTTCACATACCTAAATTAGAACTGTTACAACACATTGCGTCTTCCATCCAGGACTTGGGCGCTGTCATGCAATGGAGCGCCGAGGTAACTGAGCATGCTCACATTACCAAGGTCAAGAATCCCACGCACGCCGGGAATAATCAAGATTATTATTCACAAATTGCTTGCTACCTTGATTGTGCTGACAAATGTTTTCAGTTCAACCTTGCAACGTGGATCGCATCCTCACTTGGGCTGGATGCCGAGCATCATGACGATGAAGACGATGGAGATGGAAAAGAACATGAACCAGATGGAGAAGCAAGAAACTTGTCACTTTACTATTCCCCAACTTGCAAAGTTGTCAACTACTTTCAGGTTGCTCATGCGCTTGCCGACAATCCACCTCCCAGTGTTCCAAAGCCGCTGAGAATGTTTGCCACCTCCACCACGGCCATCCATTTGTCCCTCAAACCCTCCCTACGGACGACCATCTCGAAAGCTTCGGAGCTTTTCAGCCTCCCTGATCTTCATGACGCAATTTGCAGGTACATGGATCACTGTTCAGCTGGTGAACCACTTGATCTCTCAGGACGATGGCAAGCCACTGCATCTCATGTTGTCCTCTCGGATAAGGTGCAGGTCTGGACAAGCATTTGAGTGCAACTACAGACTTGGAATGACTCGGACCTGGGGTCAGTAGAGCCCACGCAGACTCTGGTTGTCACCCCCCCCCTCACAAAAACACCCCTTGGGTTGCTACGATTGTGGGATTGCCATTCTGACTGCCGATAGCGATTGGCTGGCCCAGGGGCTCTCGGGTTTGCTACCATTTTTGACCAGTCTGGCCAATCATATTGATTAGAATCCTTAGGTCATTTCGTTGTTCAGCTACGCCTGGTTTTTCGTCTGCGCGACACTGACTTTCTGGTATATGCCCAATGCTTCAATCACCCCTCTACACCAAACTCCACATCCAGCCTGTACACCCTGAAATGCACGATGAGAAGGGACAGGTCACGCATTGGGAATGTGATTCCTTTAACCCACATCCGTTCGCCCGCCCATCTCATCCCAATCTTTGGTAAAGCAGCCAATACTCGCCTCAACTCATACACCAGTTACGAGCTCTCCACTGACTTTTGGCTGAATAAATACTGGAACAAGCAGTTTTTTTATTCTCTCATGTCTACTTAGTTATGCCACATGAATACATCCGAGTCTTCTGTTGCACACATCGTTGAGCCGCAGAGTTCTGGCAATACCACTGGCACCGTGACACGCATCAAAATCTTCATGTGTTGTCCCCATATTCCCCTCCTCCTGCCTGAGCCCATAGCCAGAGATGCCACCTGCGAGCACTCCCCCTCCCCGCAATGCAGTTACTTCCATGTCGATGACACCTTATCGGTTGAAGACTGCATCTATTCCCACTTTGGCAAGAATTTACACCACAGTGCCACTTAACCAAGACCTCACCAACGAGCTGGAGGGTGCTACCATTGTAGAACCAGACCAAAAAAAACCTAAACAACATTATATTCTGCACCCCTACGCCAGCCTCCCACCTTGCCAGACAACAGCTCCAGACCCATCTACCATAACACACAAGAAACAGCCGCTTTACACATCCGAGTCCCAATCCTGGGATCCATCATATCTGCCTCATATCCTCCACAATCCTGCATCCAATTCAGTGCCTGGAAGTTCTGTGCAGACTGGAAGGAAAAAACATGCCCATGACACAAAAAAGGCTCATAATTCCATGCCAACTCTCAATCGGCCCCGCGGGCACCAGAACATAACGGTCACAAGGAACTACCACAGACCTCAAGGGTCCATAACAGAGACTCAGGATGCCACTTACATACCAAAAGTGGGATCAGTGGAACAACAAATCGTGCTATGGCTCAACTGCATTGCCAGTTACCTTCGTGCACATTACGAGCCCAAGGCGTCTGGCTCCCAACTTGACAATGGCCCATCAAGTCGGATGAGAGGGAGCGTGGAACACATGCAATGCTGCTGGTCGGCAGAGTCGTCCACCAAGCTGCAACGTGTTGAAGACACTGACTTGTGTTTGAAGCCTGATGTTGCTCTGCTACAACCAGACGCACATGACGAAGCATACCCCACCTTCTCCTGGTGAAACATCGCATCTTTCCTCGAGCTCACCTCTGAAGATTTTTCCTCTCACCTCTGTCTTCAACTCACGAAATTAGCTTATGCAACATTCATAGTGCAGCCTGGCCACTGTTTTATCATCACATTGTCAATCACCAACCAACTGTTACGCATTCACACCTTTGACCGTGCTGGCGTTGTCCACTCTCGCAGGTACAACATTCATCATTACCCATGCTTTCTTGTCTGTGTGCTGTATGCTTTGACTACAGGCCCCCCTGAGTCCCTCGGTTACGATCCTACCCTATTTTTTTCCACCACCATCTCTTGCATGCACTGCCTATGTGCTGAACCATATATCCTCATCAATGGGAAGAAGTACATCATCCAACATCTCCTTTTCTACAGCGACATGATCTGCAGACGGGCAACGCTTTTCTTCATTGTCATCAACCCCATGGATGGCAAGCAGTATGTTGTCAAGGACTGCTGGACCCGCAGCGGGCGGATGACAACCGAGGAGGACATGCTGAGGAGGATCAAAGAGAAACATTTAACATTTGGGATCCCTGTGCTCGAGGCAGCATGGACAGTCCAGATATTGGGGGAGGATGACTTGACAGACCTATGCCGACCAAACTACTTATTCAAACAAGGCTCTGACCCACCAGAGACTCAAATTCACTGTCATCTACTTCTCACACCTATCGGTCAACCTTTGACACACTTCTTGTGCATACAAGAACTCCTTAGCGTCCTGATTGACATTGTAGATGGTAAGTACCTTGTATTGTCATGTGATAAGACTAATGTCGTTATCAGTGCATGAGTGCCTTGTCCATCTTTGTTGCATTCTTCACCGGGACATCAGTATCAACAATATACTGATGTACTTCTTCGAGGGTACTTGGTCGTGTCAACATGACGACTCGTCTACCAGGCTGACCGAAAGAGAGGAGATTATCCGACAGCATCGCTTTCATCATGGTCTCCTCATTGACTTCGACTACTCCAAGTTTACCGATGGAACAAATGCAGTGTAGAGACTCATACGTCTCTGTGCTTATATTCCACCCCTTTTACCTTTCACCCAACTGCCTTACTGTTATCCCTTCGCTCCGAACTCCTTTCTAGTGCTCCAAACTCCTTTTTAGTTGCTAAGACCGGTCTCGGTTTATACCGGACCATGCCGAGTGCGTCTGGACTACTCGGTTTACATTGTTAGTACATTACCGCTTCACGTTCTATCGGTACCATCAGCCTCCGATCGGTCTTTCTGGTGCCGAAAGCATCCGGTTAGAGACATCGGTCTCGGGCCCAGTACCTGACCCCTTTTACTCGTTCCCTTTGGACTTGACAGCTATCTTGAGTTTGACAGTCTCGGGTATACCCGGACTATAAAGCCTTGTACTTAGGAATTGAAACACACTTTTGGTTGGATTCACAAACTGTTTGAACCACTCGTCCCTCGTACCGTTCACTGCCTACCGCACCGTTCACCATCACCGTCACCGTATTCCGCTCTTGTCCCCTTCATCTTGTGCCCCTCGGACTTCTGGTCTCACGCTCCGGTCGCTTCCCGGACTATCCTCTGCACTTTATCCTTTGGCTTTGGACTTCCTTCCAACTCCTCCCTTACCTTGAGTCCCTTTAGGGGCGAAATATCTCGCCTCCCCTCTTCCCTTTGACAGC
>JBBPQL010000833.1:0-16453 GCA_038092515.1 Boletus subparvulus | reverse complement strand
GAGATTAAGGTTGCGGCGCTTTCGTTCCAGGGTCACCACTGGCTGGGCTGTTGTCGTTGGCTGAGCTTGAGTTTTCACTTTCTTCACTGCAACCCTGGCCTTTCTACGCCCACGGGCACTTGTCTCCTGGGGAAGCTTGAATGTATCATAATATTCGCATGTTGTGGCAACAAATTTCTGCATTGATTTGCGGAGAGCAATTACTGCCTTGTCGAAAAAGGCAAGCATATCCATTGTGTGAACTCGCAGCTTTGCGTATGTGTGCCAGGTTGCCAAGTCGAATAACATGTCGAGAATACACTGGTTATGTGGTTCGGGAAGTAGTTTCTCGAAACACATCATCACACACTATAACAATAAATCACAACTCAGTTCATTTCAGACAACTTTGTAAAAAAATACCTGTAGGATATCCTCAAAATCCCTCGCTGCAGGATTCTTCATTGCTGAGACATTTTGTTCGAACTTGCATATCGTGTTCCTGCCAAATGTGGGTACACCACGGTACCTTAAACAACGTTAGTCCGGATCAAATAACATCAATGGCATGAAATCGTACCTTTCATTAAGGTGTTGAATTCTGTCACCCCCTGCAGCGATAAGAAGGCATAGCAGGTGGAGAAAAATTGCCTTCCAGACACTGCTTTCGAATTCATGTAGCAAGTCAACCAGAAAGAACTTGAAAAAATTGATCCCAGTGTCGTGAAGACAGTCAGAGAATGTGTTCTAAAATGATGAGTAATATCAGCTTCATTCATTGATTATGAGACAACTTATGATGGTTGGAACATATGACCAATCTCCGAGAAGCGCCTTGATACGGTTTCCGTCTACCGCTACCCCCTTCTCAAATATGAGGTGGCAGGCCATTTGGATCCGTGAACGCTGTGAGGCGTCGTCAATGTGACTGTGCTTGATACGCCATTTCATATCTCGAGCTCGACCCATCTTATCCAGCTCAGACTTTTTGACCAGACAGTGGGGACATGGATATTGCCCCAGGAACTTGATCCCTGCAAGCAACACTCTATGTTGTGTTCAGTACTGGTAATCAGAATGACTAAGATACATTCAAACTTACTTTTCGGGGTAATCTGCTGAGTAACTGAAGAATCGCGGGAATACTCGACGCGTGATCCCATCGTAACATCGGATGACCAATCCATGGTGGTAAGCATGCATGAACTTCTCGTTGAGAAGAAGTGCCCATATCGCCTGGAACAGCTCTCGTTTACAGTGCGTGAGTACCTCGGCAGTAGCGGGTAGATTGTGGTGGAACATGTAATAAGTCTGAAAGTCGGCTGGAAGCTAAATACATCCATTGGTGAACAAATGTTGAACAGATACGAGCTTACTTACCTTGGGAATATAAGCGATGTGGTGACATGCAAGTGATGTCGGCTTTGCTCGTGTGTATTTTGACTCATTGCCAAAGAAGAGGTAAAACGGCCAAAGGGAGGCGTCTCCGAAGCTAGTGAGATGTGTCGAATCTGACCACATCATTAGTGAGGCGACAACACGTTCGAGATCATTGTCGTCTGGATCATGTGGTAAGGAGTTGATCTCCATGTAGGCTTCTCGCATCTCAGCAGATGCGTAAGCCTCCGAGAATACCTGTTGGACCCGGTCACCAGCTTTCCAGTACTGCATGAATGGGGTGGTGTTAAATGTAGTGAACACTTCATTCTCGAACACTGAATGAATGATGTCAGTCATGTCTCGGTGATAAATACCAGGTATCTCAAGCTCTGGGACATCCTCTTCACAGTCGAAGCGAACTCTTTCTTTTGGTAACCGAATCTTGACCGTTGAGTTTTTCCAGCCATGTTTCTCGTGGAATGGATTGTCGGAGGTGTCCAAGTACTTGTCAAGACGGTCTGCTTCACAGGAATGAGAAAACGTGCAAGTGTCGGGTGCATGGAAGGATGGGTGATTAAGAAAACTCGGGAGCCGATCTAGCTGATTTGCAGAACCAGATGAGGTACCCGAGTATTGATATGCCATAAGCAGACCACATGACAGATTGGTAAATGGTGCGAAGTAGTCGGGTTCTGGAGCACTGTGGGCGACAATGTTCATTGGTTGGTCACCACCCTCGAGGTTTGGAGCATCGGTGACACTGTTTAACGTGTCGATGGGTGCATGCGTCGGTTGAATGGGATACACACGGTACATCCCCATCAGATCTGGGACGGTCGTGAATGAAGTATCTGAATCTGAGGACTCGGATGACTGAGATGCTTCTGAGGGAGTGGTAGCTTGGGGGACAGGTGAACTTGTGAGCTGATTTTGAGTCCGTCCACGCTGCTGGCGCAATGTTGCCGGCATGTGCTCTAGGTGCATTGCAGTACCCGGTAGAAAATCCGCATACCGGGCAGGCATGCGAATTTGACGACCTGAGCGTTTTGAGAGGACATTAGGGACAGGCGGTGGCGGAGAGACATCAACACAGGGGGAAACATCACCCATTTCCACCTAAGACTGTTAGTACATATAGAGCTGAGAAAGCGGAACTGTAACACATACATCATCCTCATGAGATCCATATGATTCGAAGAGATACGTGGCATTAATCCCTTGCTCAGCATCATTGCCAGCATCAGACAACGGGGGAGAGACATCATGATGGGGGCGCTTCTCGGGCCGTCCTTGTTCGAAAACCTGACGAGTCAGTATTTCTGTTGCCTCACAGTGAGGTTTATGAGAAGATAGCTTTTTGCGAGAGGAGAAGGTGGTTCCACACGAGAGGCACTCATTGTTAGGCATGGTGCAGGAATGCCCAACTGGTGGTCACTGGAAGAAGATTGTTATATACACATACATCGTATCTGTACATGCAGAACTAATTAACCTAGGAATAATGAGTGCTGAAACTGTACTAGAAGCAGAGAGAAATACCTGAACTGATTCGAGTTCGTGTTTTGAGTCCTCCTGTTGTTCTCCCACTTGTCTTGTGCTATTCTGACCCCGATCTGCATCTCGGTAAATGGGCAGCACATGCATCACGGCACAAAGTGAGGTGCAGGAGAGCCGTTTGGAGCTTGCATGATATCTGCAGCATGGGGAAGGCATTGAGGGCACCTGAAAAGGTCATTCAGGTCAGTATGTGTCATTTGAGTGGGCTGGTGAATCCTGATGGTCGACAATGGCAACTTGAAAGGGTCTAATGGATGAAACCCTAACCTTAATCAGCATGTATGCGCTACCCACCGCACCAGATTCCCATTTCTTTACCACCACCATGTCGCCCACCATCGAACAACAATCTGGCTCTCCGAACATTACAATCAACCAGAACAACATCATTGTACTAGAGATCGATAATCTCCTCAGCAATTGGCCGACTTATGCTCTCAACTACATTCCAGAGCAGCCAGGACCTCTCGTACAATTTCCATTGATATACTATGAGACCGATACTGATGACAGGTTGCAGAAAATCATTCTGAGGTTGAAAGATGTCAGTAAACGTGCCATAGAAGATGACAATGAAACCATCGAGAGCAACTCGGAGGACACAAAAGATGCACCAGCTATGGTTACCAAACAGTGGGTCAAAGGTGCTAGTATCACTCTTCAGCTTCATTCGTCGTAAGGACTCAGAGCATTCATTTCCTCAACCCATTTGTTAAGTGATGAGAATAGCAACGATGAGGACGATGACAAAACGCTTATGGTCGATGCGACTCCAGTTGCATTCCACGGCATTCTAAAGGACAAGATCCCTCTCAAGCCCAAGTTCTTTGACTCAGACGCTGAGACAGTCTGGCCCCCTGTTCGCCCCCGAACTTTACGACCTATCGCCTCCAACGAGCCAGTATCCCAGTACATGTTTCTTAGGACGTTCCCGGCTCCGGTGAAGGTATTCAATGACAACCAGGACTATTAGCACTTAAGCATCATGTATTTTTATTATTCTCAATGCTGTCGAGTGTAATGCTATCAAGTTCGTGTTGTTAATTGTGTGGGAATATTTGTGTGGATGAGCTGGTGCCTTCCGAGTCGACCCTTCTTAACCCCTAACCAGTACCATCTTCGGAATGCCATCCTCACGCCTCTCAAATGAAACTGACGATGAACATACTCAAACATCTCCACTGACATCGCCAATCAAGTCAAATGAGAGAATTGCGCCCAAATCCAACAACATGAGGCACGGTATCATTCCTCATTGGTGGTCAGGGGTTTACTAATTGGGTTTACTAATCGAATCATGATCTACTACTAGTAGCCACGGTTCCAAGAAAGTGACCACACAGCCAAATGGTGCTGAGAAGTCAGATAAGGTCCAGAAAGCTAAGTAAATCACGATGTCTAAGTCGCCATGTTGAGATACTGATATTTGATGTAGGAAAAACAAACAGCAAGATTCAGATGATTCAGACGATACCAGCCGGCGCGAATGCCTATCAGTCGCTCACTACATACCTCGTGGTCTCGACACATTTTGTGATCTTGCTGAGGTAATTAAAGTGTGCCTATTACTAGAACAAGAGGAGATGTCCAGGGCCAATGAGGACGAAAATGTGAGAGCATCATGCAAGCAATTTTTGGGCAAGATGCATGTTCCCACTCTTTTCACTGCATATATGCGCACTAAATCTCTCAACAGCGATGACAGGACAAAGGATCGCTACCAAAGGACATTCAATCACATTCAATCACATGCACCATACCTCCAATCCCTTGTTCGCCCGGGTGGCAAGAAAGCGGCTGAACTAAACAGCCTCGTTAAAGAGGTAAGGGCTTAAGGGTTTGTTGAACGGGTGGTTCTCACCCACGCAGATGAAAGCACTGGTTACGCACATCCGCTCTGAGGACGGCTGTCGTCTATGCAAAGTCGTGGGAACATATGCTGCCCCATCCCCTGATAAACAAGTTGTTCAACCCCCAGTGTCGGCCGACACGAAGGCTGGTCGTTCACGATTGGGCTTTGCCCATCCCGAACTCGGAGCTCTTCTGTGCCCTGTCAAATATCTGCAAGAATACAAAGTGGATCCCCGTGCATGAGTAGGTATTGCTTTTCCATTGGTGACGAATCTGACAAGCATTACAGGATGTGCAAAAAATTCGATGACCCGTCTGAACCTTGCAGGGTAACAGCTAACCTCTGGCCGGCTTACACCTACGCAGGAGAAATTCCAGGTTCCGAATATGATCCCAGCATGATCAGCAAAGGTTTGTTCAGGGGATTCCTGATTGAGTGCGTATGTATATGGCATTCATCACTACATTTCAAGCTTGGTTTGACGAATTTATGTAGGTTTTGAAGCACATATTCACATATCCATCGTCAGCGCTGTCCGAAAGGGTCAAAGGAACTCGCACGGGCAATGCTAAGATTCACCGCATGCAACAAGTTGAAGCGGAACACATCACGTATGCTGCCATTCAGGTACGCATAACTGGTCAATTAGGATTTGAGTTTTACATGTTTCATAGGCTCGGTTTATCATCTCGTCAGCCGAAAAGTGGAATGACCAGGACGCGTTATTCAACTACCCGGACTATTACTACAGGATCATTCGTCTAATTCGTGAGACGAAGAATCGCAAGTGGGCTGATGAATTGCTCTCATACTACAATGAGTATGTGGCGGGCACACTAGGAATGATTTGCTAACTCTTTTCCAGGAAACTATTCGGGAATGCGTCAGGCTTGATTGCAAAAGATGCCACAGCAGCGGCAGATGAGGAAGATGACCTCCTTGAAATGGAATGCCAATTTCAAGCCCGCTCAACTGCCCCTCAGGCCGCCGAAGGCCCTTGTGTTTCTGAACCTGCACCTGGTGGCCATGCTCAGGCTATGGCAGTCGAGCAACCCGAAGCCATACAACACTCCTGGAAAACCCAGCTCAGGATAAAGGAAAACAAAAGGAGCATACCCCACCACGCAAGGCCACACTGCAGGCATTCTCTCGACTGCCGACACTTTCTCCAATCTGTATCACGGAGACAGATTCTCCTGGTCCATCAACCCTCAAGAGAAGACGCATTGCTCCAACAATGAGCAATGTTATTGATGATCGCGAGCCTTTGAGCGAAGTTGAAGAAGTTGAAGAGCCCATCAAGAAGAAGTGTGCGCGTGCTGGCACTAGAAAGGTATCCACAAACAAAGGTGGTCGGGGGAAAAAATAAGTAAATCATTTTCGCTGGTTATTACTCTATTCACTGACTCATTGAAGGTATTCACTGTTCGTTTCCTGCCCATTGCTGTCATTTTTTTGCTCCTTTGGATCACTCTGCATGCTACCAAGTATCATCACTTTTGTTCAGACTCGCATTCCCCGTCGCACCTGCTACCCACCTCTTTATCACGGATGGTTCTATGCATGTTTTCTCATGTTGGATGCTCATTATATTGTCAGACCACTCCCATTGTCCATACCGCCATCATATATGTTCCGATAGCACGATGTCATAGTTCACTAGATGAATGGATGGTTATATTGGCATTTTATTTGAAACGAGTCTTATAATGTGTGATATGAGTACGGAATGGTGATAACATGATAGGCACGGTGACGAGGAATGATTGGAACAGCACGCAACGATCGGAAAAAGTGTTTACTTACATTATATTACATGTAGCCCATGATTCTGACGTAGGTTACGAAGATTATATGGATTACATTAGTATATAAGGTCGTATAAACTTTCTGCAAGTTTGCCGATGTGTTACTCATTCACGTGACATGTCGGACAGAACGAGCATGTTTCTGTGATGGCGGGCTTAACAAGATGTTGCAAATGTGAATAGTGAATGAGAAGTGGGGAAGCAGCAGCTATCTATTGTACGTCTTTGTCTGTTGCCGGAGTAGTCGAACCGATATGATATGAATCAACAGGTCAAGTGAATTGAAATTCAACCCTTTCACGTGACACTTCTCTCGAAGGAAGCTTGTTCCCATCACCGCAAGGGTGCCGATACTATGCACCAGAGAACGCAGTTTCTTAGCAAATTGAGATTTAACGGTTCACCATCGTTTACATATAAGTGTGATTTGGTTATGAGTATGACACCTTCGTCGACCTCGTCAATCCTCCGCAAGGGTTCTATGAAGGGCACGTCGAGAGTCACTGCATCTGTGAATGATTTGTCATCTAAACAGTGTTTTTGTTCCCAACTTGTTTACTTTCGCGAGCGACGAGCGCGATTGCGAGTGAGAATGTGCGTGTAGAAGTCTTCCGTTCCCTGCTGGACAGTTTTTTTTCCCTGGGTCGAATATGTAGTCTAGCATACAATATCTCTGTGTAAACCCAATCATGTTACACTGAATGTTTATCTCACCTTTGTCTAATTACCAAGCAAGGTTTCTGCCGACGCAGGCGGCAATTCCTGAGTCCAAAATAGATGTTGTAATAGAAATGCTATAGGTACAAGCCAGCATCGGCCAAGCATGCCGAATAGAGATTATCAATACAATGTGCGTAGCCTTCGTGTATTAAACAGGCAGGTACTACTATAGGGGAGATTGATCTTCCTGACTCCAACGTCCCCTCTCCATCTCACCTGAGCTCGCACGAAACCTCAACAATAGATTATCATATCGTTGCCGACAGTCATGGAATTTTGCCATGACTCTCTTGATTGCGTTTATGGGTGACTATTAGGCGCTAGACCGCCATGAAGGCGAGGAGCTGGTGTCGGTACGAGTTTCCTTGCCGCACTTCAACATGGTCAGTTATTTATTTTTCCTGGTGAAAACAATCCATAACTGAGGTTCGCTGGTGAGTTCGAGGTTGCGTATTACTATCCAAAAAGGCTTGGTGTCGCTCCCGAAGGATCCCCGAACACCGTTGTACTGGCATTGCCCCAGTGCGAGTGGTCAAAGAGGACCGTGGTTCTTCAAGTTGCAGGATCTGACTAACAGTACCTTTGAAACACTCCATGTACATGATTTCCAAAACATTACTTGTAATACTTTTGGCTGCTGATCAGCTTTGAAGGATCATCACGACGGTGAAGGATGGGAATCGTACGCAGCAGCAGGAGCAGGCAAAATTACATGCCGTGTTGCATTCTCGTGCAATGGTCCCGAAGCCTGAAGGCATGAAGAGGACATATATTCAAGATCTTCTGCGACTGGATAAGGACACTGTGGGTGCTTCCTGGAGTGCGGTGAGGCACATTGAGAATTTCTGGGTAAGTCGCAACATGAGGCCAACAGCATGGTCGATGAAAAGGGTTAAATGGTAATGGAAGTCTTCAAACAAGATGCCTGCCATGAGGCTGCAAAGGAAGCAGTAGAAAAAAATTGGAACATGTCGACGAAGGGCTTCGTGTCTATAATGGAGCGCAAGGGAAGAATTATTGAAGAGTGCTGGAGTTGCGAAGGCCTGGCCAAGTAAATGAATGTTAGGAAATCCGGTTTGCTTGACGGTTAGTGTTTACCATGCAGACAGTCGTTCACCGGTCACCCTCCAACCCAGCCGAAGGCCAGAAAAGGCAAAATCCAATTGCATGCCATGTTGCATTCTCGTGCGATGGTCCTGAAGGCATGAAGAGGACAGATCTTCTGCGGCTGGATAAGGAAAGTGTGTGGAGTGTGATGAGGCACGTTGATAATTGCTGGGTAGGTAGCAACATGAGGGCAACAGCATGTCGACGAAAGGAGTTAAATGTTGATGTAGGTCTTCAAACAGGATGCCTCCTGTAAGTACACGAGGCCCTGGGCAATTTCAGAAAGAGTTCGGGAACATGTTGACGAAGGATGCCCTGACTTGGAGCAAGCTTTGTTTCTATAATGATGAAATGTGGGGGGAGAATTATTGAAGAATGCTACAGTTGAGAAAGCTGGGCCCGGGCATACCAAGCGTTAGGAAAATAGTAGTTCAAGTCGAGTTTGTACCAAATGCTAGTACATGTCTGGTTTTGCTTACTGTCGATTTCACACGACTTGTCCAATGAGGAAAATATTGTCAATTTGTGCCCAGCCTCCGTCAGCCTCCGTCCCCTCGACCAGTAATGGTAGGCGAGCCGGAATTGTACCGTTTGACTCGTATTAACCCCCTGCATGTATCCCACATTGACCGAGTAAAAAAAAAACCATTTTTGAAATTACCAAAATTTGAAATAATTGACTCGGAGGCCGCGGAATCAATGCAGGGAGTCAATTCAATTTGAACCCATATTGACCGAGTTACTAAAAAATAAATTTCAAAAATTTCAGGAAATAAAAAATTCTCAAATAATCATCGGTGGGTTCGGGATACACGCGGAGGGTTAATACGAGTCAAATGGTACAATTCTGGCTCGCCTACCATTACTGGTCGAGGGGACGGAGGCTGACGGAGGCTGGGCACAAATTGACAACATTTTCCTCATTGGACAAGTCATGTGAAATCGACAGTAAATATGCGTCATCACGCGTCTTCGATTCACACCTGTGTGTCACCATTAAGGTTACTAATTAGTAATGTATATACATGGTTGCCGCACCTCTAATTTAGGGTGCTTAGGCTATATACGGTGCTGCGGCGCTTCCTGCAGCACTCAGCACTCGGGTAAGGGTGGAAAATAAACAACCAAGGGCGATAAGATGTGGCACTGCTTATATAACTATCAGCACAGATAATAGTCACATGTTGATCTGTTGATCTCTATCATCAGTCGCCTGCCTCAACTGTTTCCCACGCTGTTCGGGAGGCCTGTGTGTGCCCCCTGACGCTCTCCCACCCCCCCCACCCCCCTCCCGAGGTGTCCTGAGGTGCATGCTTGCCACCTACATATATTATATGTTTTTATTATCATTTTCCTTATGAATATCACCATATCCATGTGTTAGTAAGTCTCACAATTGTCATAATAATAGAGATATGTTTTTTTTTGCAGTAGGCAGTCTGGCTACTGGGCCAGAACTTGCTGGAGGGCCACATCAGCGCAAGCCAAGCAGAGTTTTTCAGTTATGAGCTGTCAGTCACAAGGCACGCTCTTGCAGAGTTTGTATCTTCTCCCTCTCACCCCCCTTGTCACCATCATCATCGCTGGTGGCAGCGCCCGATGCCATGTATGCCCCACAGTTGTTCCCACAGTAGTTCTCCTGCTTCAACCGCCCTGGCCTGCTTCTTCTTGCTGCAAAACTGCATACTACCTCCTTGTGGTCAGCACTTACCAACAAGTGGTGTGAGATGAACAGCCCTCCTTGCTTATAGTTGTCTGCATGACCTCCTCATGTTCAGGTAAGAGTCCAACCTTTCTATCCAGCCTGCTTCCTTCTAACTCATGCCTCCCAAGTCCAAGCTCTCGACCTCAAGGCCAAGCGGAGTTTTTCAGCTACAGCCATGTCAGCTGTCATGAGACATGTCATAGAAGCTCCAAAACTCTTGCAGAGTTTGTAATTCCTTCCTTCTTCCCTTCTCCCACCACCGCAACGCCTACTGCCCGACCACTGCCATCCTTGTCACTGGCAGCAGTGGTGCATGAGTTGTTCTGGTCGTTGCATGACCGTCGTCATTGCTGGTAGCAATGGTGAGTAAGCTGTCCTACTGTTTATATGACTATTGTTACATATGCTTGACTCAGGTAGAGGCAAACATAGACTTGAAAAGACAAGGGACAAAGTATCTTGAAGGTCTTCTTCAAGAACAAGGGACATCGGAGGCTTCCACGACGACTCCTGGCAACTATTGGTTGCTTAGGGAGTCCAAGGACAAGGATATGAAGGAGCATGCACTCAAAAGTACCACGAAGACTTTAGGGAGGTTCCAAGTGTCAAGGGAGAATCAAGTAGATTAAAGTTAAGAGACATACACAATGTATTGTTGGTTTATATAAGTGGAGACATGGCGCACAGACCAAGCAGTGTTCATAGCAGAAAAGCTAAAACAGATATAAGGGGAAGACCGGGCTGTGCGATAGAAGGAAGAAGGTTGCGTAAAGGCTTACGCATGTATGGGAGAAGACATCCATAAGAGGAAGGTAGGAACGGAATCATGGGACCATGCATAGTGTGGAAGAAGAAAGCTATGTTTAAGTGGACTGCATTCCAAGGGAACAGTGTGAAGAGGGAAAAAGGATAGGGAGTGAGTCAAGAGATGAGCGATGTGTGAGAAAAGAAAAGAAAAGAAAAGAAATTGTAACATTACCCCCCGACTAGCTCTGAGACTAAAAGTAGCCCGAGTCTGATCCACAGGAAGAATCGGTTATGTTGCTCCATCCAGTACTATCAGTAATGTCATTGCTGACGTCATCCGCAAAGATGTCAAAATTGTCCTGGGTGGAGATAGGAGAATGATTGTAATTGCGAGGTCGGTAAGGCCTGGGGTATGGAGAGTGGGAACGACGAGGGGGAGGAGTGGGACGAGGGGAGTGGCGAGAGGATCCAGATGAATGGCAGGAGGTCACAGGAGAAGAGTCGGATGGGAAGGGAGCAACAGGGCGGCAACGAAGGGAGCATCTGTTCGGGTTGTGGCCTGGTGTCCATCAGAGACAAGAGGGACATTGGTACACCATACATTTATTGTGGTAATGTCCTAGATGGTGGCAGGAGTGACAGGCCTGATGGTAGCGAGGATGGGTATGAGGAAGGGGAACTTGTGCATTTCCTCCGGTCCACCATGACTCAAGTTGTTGGAGAGTCCTCTCTTCTTTGGATGTGAGGGGGGAAGAAGAGGCAGAGATGTTTGGAGAAGATGTGGTTTGGATGGATAGGGCCATAGTGAATGATGGGGAGGTATTGGGGGAGTTCCGGCATGAAAGTTTGATCATGTACCTGTCAATATCTTCTAAGAACTCCAGCATTCCTAACTGGTACATAGCCATGACCAGTGATCCTTCAATTTTGAGGTATACCTCTCTGACGAGGTGAGAAAGGAGGGTTTGTTGGGGTGAAGGAGAGAGATTGGTGGTCATGAGACGAAGTTGGGCGTTCTTGAGATAGGCGTGTCTAGGGGCATACAGGGGGGAGCCAATGTCGAGGAAAGAGTCAATGGACAGGGCGAAGGCAGGGGAACGAAGGTAGTTGGAAAGTTTCTTTATGTCGCGGGTGTTGGGGAAGTCATTGTGGAGGGTGTGAGCATAGAGAGGGATAGTTACAGAATGAATAGGAGTAGCCATTGTAGCCAAAGAGACAGGAGGAAAGTCATCAGGTGGGGGGGTGGAAGAGCCCCAACCCGCTTCGGGTCAAGTAGAAGAAGGGCAAGAAGTATCATCGACAATAGCAGTGTTATGCTTGACTTGGGTAGAGGAAAGCGTAGACTTGAAGGGACAAAGGGAACTGTATCTTGAAGGAACTTCCTCCAAGGTCAAGGGGGGTGTTGGGGGCTTCTGCGGCTACTCCTAACAATGATCAGTTGTTTTAGGGAGTTTCAAGGGACAAGGGCGAAGAGAAAGCGTGCACTCAAAAGTAGCACAAGGACTTTAGAGAGCTCAAGTGTTCAGGGAAGATCAAGTAGATTAAAGTTAAGGAAAAATACATGATGTATCGTCTGTTTAAATATGTGGAGACATGGTGCATGGACCAGGCAGTGTTCCTAGTAGAAAGACTA
Organism: Boletus subparvulus; assembly: GCA_038092515.1. NCBI lineage: Eukaryota > Fungi > Basidiomycota > Agaricomycetes > Boletales > Boletaceae > Boletus > Boletus subparvulus. The sequence goes on along the minus strand of JBBPQL010000833.1, from coordinate 3,965 downwards.
GGACAGATATAAATGGAAAGCCAAGCTGTGCGATAGAGGAAGTAGAGTTGCATAATGGTTTACACTGTAACAAGAAAAGACATCCATAAGAGGCTACTGGAAATGGGACAATGGGACCATGCATAGCGTGTAAAAAGGAAGCTATGTTTAGGTTGAGGGTGTTCTGAGGGAATGGTGCGAAGAGGGACAAAGGCAAAAAGTGAGTCAGAGACGAGTGAGATGTGAAAAAGAAAGAGGGAATTGTAACATTAACCCCCAACTAACTCTGAGTTCATGATGAAAGACTAGAAATACCCCGAGTTGGATCCGCAGGGGGATCCAGTGATGTTACTCCACCCGTTGCTGTCGATGACATCATTGCCACTAACATCCACGAAGACATCAAAGTTGTCCTGGGCGGAAATGGGAGAACGGTTATAGTTGTGAGGACAGTAGAGTCGGAGGTAAGGGGAGTGAGAGCGGCGAGGGGGAGGAGTGGGGTGAGGGGAATGACGAGAGGACCCAGAGGAGCGATGAGAGATTGTGGGAGAGGAATCAGATGGGGAGGGAGGAACAGGGCAATGAGACAGGGGGCATCGGTTCAGGTTATGACCTGGTTCCCATTGGAGACAGGAGGGGCATTGGTAGACTGGACATTGGTTACGATAATGGCCAAGATGGTGGCAAGAATGGCAGGCCTGATGGTAGCGAGGATGGGTGTGTGGGAGAGGAACTTGTGCATTTCCCCTGGTCCACCACGATTCAAGTTGTTGGAGGGTTCTTTCTTCCTTGGATGCGAGGGGAGAAGAAGAAGCTGAGATGTCTGGGGAGGACGTGGTTTGGGTGGACAGGGCAGTGATAAACGAGAAGGAAGTGTCGGGGAATTCCGGCATGAAAGTTCCAGCATGTATGTATCTGTCAATGTCTTCTAAAAACTCCAACATACCCAGTTGGTACATCGCCATAACCAAGGACCCTTCCACTTCGAGATACACTTCTTGAACAAGATGAGAAAGGAGGGTTTGTTGGGAAGAGGGGGAAAGATTGGTGGACATGAGGTGGAGGTGAGAGTTTTTAAGGTAGGCATGTCTGAGGGCATATAGGAGGGAACCAATGTCGAGGAATGAATTGATGGAGAGAGCAAAGGCAGGGGATTGGAGGTAGTCAGAGAGTTTCTTTATATTGTGGGCATTGGGGAAGTTGTCGCGGAGGGTGTGGGCATAGAGGGGAATAGTCACGGAGTGAATAGGAGTAGCCATTGTAGTCAAAGAGACAGGAGGAAAGTTATCAGGCGGGGGGGAGGGAGAGCCCCAGCCTGCTTCAGGTTGAGTAGACAAAGGGCGAGAAGTATCATTGATGATAGAAGAAGAAAGAGACGAAGTAGTAGAAAGGGTAGTGGCATTGTTGGACATGGTGGAAGTGTTATCGGGAGGGAGACTGGAAGGAAAAGGTAGAGGGATATAGGGTTTTATATGAAGCAAGAATGGTCTTGGTGTGTTTCAAGTCCCATTCTAGGATCCAAGAATCTTCTTCGGCTGAATATCCTTTCCATCGGATCAGGAAAGAACGGGAGGACAGGGTTCCACAGTGGCGAATGATCTTCTCAACTTTGTATTCTTCTTTCCTGTTGATGAGGTCAGGGGGTGGTGCTGGGAAGTTCCAGCCATGGACTTTGTTTTCACGATAGAGAGATAAGAGGGAAGCATGGAAGACTGGGTGGATCTTCCAGGTTTTTGGCAGGCGGAGTTGGTAGATGATAGGAGATAAGACCTTGGTAATGGTGAACAGTCCTTCCCTCTTGGGGGTGAACTTTGGATTAATGATAAGGTGTTTCAGGTTCCTGGCTTCCAGCCATACTTTATCTCCTTTAGCGAAAGGTTTGAAGCCTCTACGAGAGCAGGAGGACATTACTTGTCATGCCAGTTCATGAGCTGCGAGTGCTTCGTTGCGGGCTGTGGACAGGGTCTTAAGGTGGACTTCTAGGGTTGGGATGGAGGTGTTGGCGATGACTGAGGGATGGGCACGGGATTCATACCCCATCATAAGATAGAATGGAGATTGGTTGGTGACAGAATGAGGTCGGTGGTTATGTGCAAATTCGGCATGAGAGATGGATTTGGACCAAGATGCGGGATTATTGCTGCAGAAGATTTGGAGATAGGGTTCCACTTCTTGGTTTACCTGTTCAGTTTCACCATCTGACTGTGGGTGGTAGGCAGTGGAAAAGGAAAGATCATATTGTAAGAGTTTCCCAAGCTCTCGAGCGAAGGCAGAAGTGAATTGGGGACCACGATCAGAGATGACTTTATCGAAGAGTCTGAAGTGGAGGAAGACTTTGTGGAAGAAAAGGGCGGTGATTCCTTTGGTTGTGATGGATTTCTTCGTTGGGCAAAGAATCACCCCCTTAGTAAGCCCATGGTCGACCACGACCAAGAGAGAATCAAAGCTGGAGGAAGGGGGAAGATCCGTGATAAGGTCACAAGAGATCTGCTAGAAGGGGCAAGACACGAGGGATTTGATGGGCAAAAGCGGGGGCATGGTAGGGTGAGTGTTGGTCTTGTTCTGCTGGCAGACTGCACAGCCCTCGATGTAATGGCGGACATAAAAGGCCAGACCTGGCCACCAAAACTCGGCAGCGACAACTTGGCGGATTTTGAGGAAGCTGGGGTGGCCGGTAGATTCATGATCATGGCAGTGTTTGAGGATAGAGTGACAGAGGGAGTCATTGGTGGGAACATAGACACGGCCCTTGTAGGTGAGGATGCCGGCCTCGACCTGCCAGTCGGCAAGGCGGGAGCAGAATGGAAGGGGAATATCCTCATGCATAGATTGGAGTGCTTGTAGCACAAGGGGGTTGCCAGCAGAAGCTGACTGAATTCAGTGGGAGAGGGCAGTGTCAATGAGGTTGATGAAGAGGGAGGGGGAAAGTAGAGTGACCCCCATGTTGTTAGAGTCATCGGAGGGGAGGAGGTCCAGTTGTTGGGAAAGAGTGTCAGGTCCGGCAAGTAACTTGCCAGGGACATGGATCATTTTGAGGTCGAAATCAGCAAGGTCAATGAGCCAGCGCACCTGGTGACGATTGAGTGCTTGGGGTTGATGGAAGTAAGTGAGGTTTTTGTGGTCGGTGAAGACCTGCACTGGGAAGGGGGAGCCATGGAGATAGTGTTGCCAAGACTTTAGGGCGAGGATAATGGCAAGAAGTTCCTTGTCATAGATGTTGTAGTTTTGCTCTGCTGGGGAAAATGACTGAGAAAGATAAGAACAAGGATGCCAGTCTCCATTCAAGTCAGTTTGGAGGAGGATGGCACCAGATGCATATTTGGAGGTGTCGGTAGCGACGGTGAAGGGGGCAGAGAGGTCAGGAAGGTGAAGGATTGGTTTGGAGAGGAAGAGGCATTTGAGGGTGTTGAAGGCGGACTGACAGGAAGGAGTCCAGTTCCAAGTCAGGCTTTTCTTTGTGAGGTCAATGAGGGGGTGGGCGACATTGGAATAGTCAGCAATGAACCGTCGGTAGAAGTTGGCAAAGCCAAGGAAGGATCAGACATCTTTGACCCTTGTCGGGGTGGGCCAATTTGCGATGCCTTCGAGTTTGACTAGGTCCATGGCCAATTGGCCCGGTGTAGAGACTGGTATGTCTCTGTAGGTGTATCCTCCATTTCCTCCACATTTCCAGAATCCCCTTTCACTCTAATATCTTCTCCAATGCATCCTTGACGAGTCCGAGCCCAGCCATCTTAGTCCGAAGGCACTCTGGTACTCCGGAGCGTCGGTCGTCTCGGTCTTCTATATCGGAACTATCTGTTTGTCCTTATCTCATCATCATTCCTTCCATCACTTCTCGGTCCCGTCGTCCTTCCTTGCCATGTGCCTTCCACGGACTTTGGCGATCTCATCATTGTTCCTCTTTAGGTCTTTTAATTCCGGACCGATCACATGTGACGGCCGCTATATAAAAATGCTCCATTCTGTCTAGACAGATGGTGGCG
>JBBPQL010000832.1:0-16493 GCA_038092515.1 Boletus subparvulus | reverse complement strand
CAGAGGTTCTTCACCAACTAAACGCTTCCAGGTCAACTCCTGCTCAATCTCCTTGACCTGTTTAGACAGTTCCCTATGCTCTCCATATATATTTCCTGGATGGAAAGGAGGGCAATGTTCTCATTGACTGTGTCTTGGTGGAAGTGGAGGCAGTCCAAGGGGTGTGGGTCTGGGTACATGAGGGGGTGTGACCAGAGCAGGTGGTTGTGGACTTGGAGTTTACTCCAGTGATGGAGGTTGCACAGGCAGTTGTTGTGGGGGTCATCATCAATTGAGAGCAGGTGGAACTGCATCATCATCAATGACTTCCAAGTCACTTTCGTGCTCATCCGTGGTATGGAGTTTGCGTGAAGTGTGACTTACTGGCTTGTGTGGCCAAGCCCCAGAGCACTTTGGGAAAAGATGCTCATCAAAGATGGCATGTGCAGAGATGTGAAGTGAGTTGTTAGGTCACATGAACAAGTAATTATGTTCATTTCTGGCACTTGTGCCCAGATATACATACCATGAGCTGTGATTCAGGTTGCAGCTTACCTTTCCGTGTCTCATCAGGGAGATGCGCATAGGCACCACATCTGAATACACAAAGATGAGAAACAGATGGTTTCTCCCCCTTAAGTAGTTCCAGGGTGGTTCTTCAATTTAGTCAATTCATTGGCATCATATTATACACATGAGCTGCATGGAGAATTGCAAACTCCCAGTATGAGTCAGGTAGGCAAGTGTGAAGACACATAGCCTGAGCCTTGTCCATAAGGGTCCAAATCAACCATTCAGCATGGCCATTTTGCTGGTGAGCATAAGTTGCAGATTGATAGATGTGTATTCCATTGTCTTTGAGGTAGTCTCTGAATACCTTTGACATAAATTTGCCACCAGCATCAGATCTCTAGCCCTTTGTAAAAGCAGTATATTGTGTTCAGACATAGGAGATGAACTGTTTAGTGGCCTGGAAGACCTGATCCTTTGATCTGAGACACACAACCCATGCCAAGGAGGTATGTATAATTGTCATAGTAGACGATGGCATACATATTTATATTTATGATACAAGTCCACCTCAAAAGATTTAAGATCTGAATGTATCAGCTCAAATGCCATGATAGCTCTGTGCTCAGTGTGAAGGAATAATCAGTTGGGTTGTTTTCCTAGCTGACAGCCAGGGCAGATTGGATCTTGTGTAGGGATTTTGACATCTGGGAAGTCCTTTAGGTGTTTTTGTGCAGCTCTGAGAACATCTTTTGACAGATGTCCATACAGCAATGGAGTAAATCATAATCCACAGAGGCCAGCGAATGTGTGGCTTGTGGTGACATTGTTGGTGCACATATCCAGAACATAGTGTCTGCACCATGTGAATGGAAATATAAGACAACTCTCTTGGTACACTTATCATAGAAATCAATGTGGCCAGCACCAGCATTGATGGTGAGACAGTTATCTTTGAGCAAAGTGCCCATAGATACATATCAACTTTAGGTTGCAGGTGGGCATATAAATCACCAGCGATAAACACACTGATGAGCCTTTGAAGTTAATAATAACAGTACCTTCATCTAGAATAGGTGCTTTTCCATTCACAGTTTGTGAGTAGTATGGTTGTGGGTAATCCACATACTCAACAAAGTCTTTTTTGTTAAAAGTAAAGTGTATGGATGTGCCTGAGTCAAGTAACTACATGTCAGGTGGGAGCTGATGATCATGGGCACGTTCTTTTCCTTTACCCGTGGTTTTAGTGCGATCATCATGGTGGGAATGCGAGAATGTAGGTCTATTAGTGTCCATGTCACTACCTACTACAGACAAACATGCAAATACAATATTATTCTGTGGTGAAAAAGATTGTGCATCAGTGTCTGAGAGATATGAACAGGAAGGTATTGACCAAATGTCCATGTCAAAGCCAAACTCCTCTACAGTCCCCAGGAACTGGTCCTTGTCAAAGATGTCATTGTTGACATAGTAGTCGTCAACATCGAATCTGTCCTTGGATCCTTTAATGTCAATGACATCTTCATCATCTTTGTCCCAGGTATGGATAGAAGTCTTTTCTTTTGAAGAAGAGGGCAAAGGGAGGGGCTCACCACCAAATGTGTTGGTGTGATGGTGAGAGGGACCAGCAGTTTCACTTGTGTCCTCAATGCACTCCTCCAGCCGGTGGCACCTGTTGGTGGGAATGCCACCAGACCAATCAAGGTGGCAGTTAGCCACAGGGTTGAGAATACAAACTGTTTTGATGGTGGGCATGGTGCCCAAACAGTGAGCCAGGGAGATTGCATTCTTGGTGTGAGGAAAAGCCAGTTCCCCATATGGAGTAGAACCAGGCTTGTGTGCAAGGGCATGAGGGTCAATGGTGGTCTGATACAAGGGGGACACGGCAGGAGAGATGATGGGGGCAGAGTGGAAAGTGAAGGAGGCAGCAGATATCTCATTAGTGTATTGCCTTTTTTGCCAGTCCTTCTGCTTGTCTTTGCCAGCCTGGGAGTGTTTGCCCCGGCAGCTCTTCTTCTTCTCATCCTTCTTCTCAGATAAGCCCCTAGCCTGCTGCTGTGGTTGCTGCTGCTGCTGGAACTGGGGGTCCTGCCCCTTGTGCTTGACAGCACTCACCTTGTTCACTTGCTGCTGTTGTGGCTTTTGCTTGGTGATATGCTGTTGCCATGCCATGATGGTGGCATCCTCAATCTTCTGGAGAGAGAGAGAGATAATCTCATCTTCATTTGGACCCAAGTTGAGAAGTTGGGCGATGACATCCATGTAGTGGGGAAGTTTAGCGAGAGTAATCATTGCTTGAACATTCATGGGGATGTCATACTTGTACTCCTTGAGACAAGTGAAATGGTGAGCAAGCTTTGCAAAGAATGGAGAGGGATGATTGTTCTCAGGAATGACAGTATCCATCATCGCCTTGAACTCTGTGTAGACAGAGGAAATGGAGGTCTTGGAGAACTGAGTCTCCAAACCATCCCAAATCTCCTTGGCAGTGTCCACCAACTGCCACTTGTCTGCAAGGTGGGTCTCAACTTTAAGGAGAATGTGCCCAAGGGCCTTGTTGTTGTCATTGTCCCAGTCGTCCTCCTTGGTGGTGCTGTCCTTGGACAAGTCTGTGGGGTGGGGCCTTGTGATGACCCACCAGAGACCAGAGGCACAAAGGAAGTTCTTCATAAGGGGCGCCCAAGCAAGGTAGTTGGGGCCATGGAGCTTGGGAATGGTGGTGCTGAGAGAGGTGGAGGCAGAGGTAGACATATTGAGTTTCTGGTGTGGGACAAGCATCAATACTAACCACAATCATTATGAAGGAAGGAAAATAAAAGGGTGCAAATAAATTGCATTCCTGAATGTTCAAAGCCCTGGACCCAGAATGACATAGTCTCTCCGCAGGTTTAACCAGGTGACATTTTTGCACACAGAAGCATTGACACATAAGTGACAGCTAGGTGGGCAGCAGGTACCCTTTCAGGTGTCCTGATCCAAGAGGCTTTTGCAAGCACTCTGTTCCTAACCATGACTGTGTTTCCACATTCTGGTGGTCTGGCATTGAACACACAGGACATGTCAAACATTTTGTTCCAATCCCAGCATAAACACACAGGATGGATAGGTTGGACTCCAGTGAGTAATCTCACAGGAAGTCCTATAGAGTCACTAATGTCTGAAGATGCTAGCAGGGCTCATAACCTGTTGATACCAGCATGTACTGGTAGAAGTTGACTTAGTAACACTACATACCTGGTGGAATGTTTAGTGGAACCATGTGGTTTGAGGTTAAGAGATCTATTCAAACTCAGATGACTGAGTCTGTATTATATAGTGATAGGTAGTGTGTGAACTTTCTACCATACTGGTATAACTACTATTTCATTCAACAACTCCTTTATCAGTGGATACTGCGAAGGGCCCAGGGGAAATCAGTCTGGTGCTTGATTCCTGAGTGATGATATACCTTGCTAATGAATTGATCAAAGACTTCCTTGGCAGCATCACCTATGATATTGGCCCCTCATTCATTGTCCCAATGGACTCCTGACTTGTTCCCCCAGGTGCATACTGTTATATAGATGCTTTTAAGCTGTAATTTATGTTAACACTCAATGCAGACCCCTCAGAAATCCAGTGAGCTTACCTGCCCCCACTTGTATTTGATGCTCTTTCTGTCCTTGAGCTTGCCACTTACTAGAAGGGGCCTGAGATGTGCAGCTGCTGCATTGAGTATGACATCCTTGAAATTTGGCCATCTCCACATTCAGCATCCAATGGTGCTCCACTAGAAAATCCACCAAAGCATCAATTTCTTGTTTGGTCCATCTGGCCTTGCCACCCTGGACAGATTGCACATCTTGGGACATGATATCAACTGTGTTGTACAGAATGATGATTAGATATTTGATTTGGTTGAAGATGAGCTGGCAATGTGCATTGGCACATTCAAGATAAAGACTAGTAGGGAGTGACTGAATCATCAGTCAGGGTATGGGGGTAAAGAAGGTTTGTGAATGTTCTGTCTCTGCACCAATCCCAGAAGACAATGCCAGGCTTTGGGCCACCAACCAAATAGAAACAACCAATGCAAGTTTCAGAACTACATGATCCCGAACAGGCTCTAAGGTGGTCATGATCATTAATATTTAAGGTACAGGGTTGATTGATCCCTGGACTCAGACTCCCTGGGTGCAGTATATCCAGCATGTACTGTGCCTAATCAGGTAATGGTCGGAAATCATGAAACCACATGATGCTAGTCTCTATTCGCATTTTTTGACATCATGGGACATACCGATCATCCAGTTCCACACTGTATCATGACCACCAGGATAGCTCTGAATCTCGTTCCATTCAAGGCGTATGCACCTACGATAAAAGTACAACATCAGTCCAGAAGTGAGCAGAGATCCACGGAACAACGTATGTCGGTTTCACAAGCATCTCATGGTCCTTTATTCTGATGATCCTTGGCCGAACGGATTTTCTCCACGTATACAAGGGTGAGAACAATAAGGTCGAGCATATGCTCCACGTCTGAATCGACCACTAGTCGAGGCTTTCGTTTGGGACCAACTATGCCCAGTGTGCGTCTGTTGTATCGCGCGACCTCGGTTCGCGACTCATCGTCCCTTGATAGCTACATTAGATAGTAACTGGGTACCAAAACAACCGTCTGGGTCGTACGAACCACTAATGCGTCAAGCCGCATGTCCCACCTATAAGGGCAATCATCCGGCCCAGTAAATGTGCGCTTCCTGTGGAGAATGATGGGTCCAAAAAAAATTCAATCAAGGGCAACGCACGAACCGACCCAATATCCCATGCGAAGGAAGGAAGTCATTGGACTGCATCTCCTGCCCGTTGAGACGAAACGTCGACGATCCAATCAAATGCCAATCTATCTCGCCGATGACGACGAATTGGTCACGCATGTCCGTGGGATCATCGTTGGGCTTGATTTTGTGGATCGTCGTCGTCTGCATGGCGACTCTGAGGCGGGGATGAGTCGTTTTGTAGAGCACCTGGCCATTTTCGTTAGTGAAGATGGCGTTGCGCACGGACTCGGAGGAGAGTATGAGCTGCATAATGTCAACGAGTCAAAGCGCCCAACCTGGCCCTGGCCAGACTGACACGTCCGCAGAATAGCCTCGCTTTGCATTCACTGCCCCTGGCGCAGAGGCGATAGCGTGCTCGATTATATCACACCCAGCGTCTGCACAGCGCGCGCCGGAACACCGCCGGAACCCTCGAATGTCGCCGAGTTTTATGAAATTGAGCAGACGGCAGAGATTAATATAAAAAAAGAATCATCCCCAAGGGAGACCACAAGATCATCCTCTTTTTAACTTGATTCCTGGATCTGTAGAGGGCATGTTTTGAAAAGATTATGTCGTGGGAATGAGGAGGTAGTGATTACCGTTTTGGCCACAATTTCAATTTGGATCCCTTCGGACTAAACACATTTGGTTCAGCCTGTAATCAAAAGACGTAGCTAACTTGAAGGATGATTCGCATTGTTTGCGCATCTTATCCGGGGTCCAGAGTTGCCCGGAGGGCTTTACTATATTTAATTGATATCCTCTTTTGGGGTCACATGGCGGAGTACTGTACATGCGCAGTAGCCTAGGTGCTATGTATCATATATGGTGGAGCGAAAGATATTGCTTCTCGATCCCTGAGTTGGGGGAACAAGCGGAGTGCGGGGGAGTACTTCGGGAATGCCAAGCTCGAGGGCGAGGTTCGGCGTGGGCGTATGCGCGGTGTAGCGACCGCTGGCGTCCGTCGCTGTTGCCTCTCGTCTGTCCCAGTCTGCGAGCGTGGTGGGCCAGTCGTGGGCAAGCCGTGCGGGACGGAGGACGTTGAAGAGCGCCGAGAAGTAGCAGGCGTGGTTTGCAGAAGTAACTGTAGAGTATCGAGAGGCTACAGTGGAGGAGATGTGGAAGTGGGAAGGGAGACGTACATTCCGTCGTGAAGGGCCACCAACAGATGATAGACGTTTGACGGACCATCATAGATGTCCACCCTCGGATAGCCGTCCACTATTTCGTTCCCTTCCTCGTTCACGGTATCCTCATCGCACACGGATATGCCTTGCATCGAGGCCCGGCCCACCAGGAACATATCCTTGAATACCTCAGAATGGCGTTCAAGCTGACCCCGGTGCACTTTGAATGCGGCAGATCCTGTTACAATAACGATATTCCCATCGGAGAACCAGATGTCGGAGCTGATGAAAGCTTTTGGGACATTCAGGGAAGGAAGAAAGCATCCCGTGCTGCATGTGAGCGGGTCGGGATGCATCCGCATTGATCATTGGGCGAAAGAGGGAGGGAGGGGAAAAAGAGAGCAGAAACTGAGAAAGCGTGGATAGAATAGCAGGCTGTCCCGGAGAGACCAGCCTATCGGGAATACATTCCTGCCGGTGTGATCCAGGCTATTGGGCCAGATTGATATCCAGCGTCTCGATGAGGTCGACGGGCTGAGCATTTCTTGCTCAGGACCTAATCTCCATTTCGCATTTTTTGACATCATGTGGGACGTACCGATCATCCAGTTCCAGGCTCCATCACGACCACGATAGCTCTGAATCTCGTGTCATTCGGGGTGTACCTACGATAAAAGTACAACATCAACCCGCGTCCTTGATGTCTGCAGAAGTGAGCAGAGAGCTACGGAACAGTTGTACGTTGGTCTCACAAGCATCTCGTCGTCATGAATTCTTTTTATCCTTGTCCAAACGGATTTTCTCCACATACACAAAGGTGAGAACAATCAGGTCGAGCATATGCTCCACGTCTGGATCGACCGATAGTCGAGGCTCTCGTTTGGAACCAACTATGCCCAGTGAACCTCTGTTGTAGCGAGCAACCTCGGTGTGCGACCCATCGTCCCTTGATAGCTACTACATTAGATAGTAACTCGCCACCAAAACAATTATCTAGGTCGGCGTACGCACCACTAGTGCGTCAAGCCGCATGTCCCATCTATAAGGACAATCATTCGGCCCAGTAAATGTGCGCTTCCTGTAGAGAGTGATGCGTCTGAAAAAAAATTCAATCATGATCAAGGGCAACGCACGAACCGTCCAAATATCCCATGCGAAGGAAGGAAGTCGTTGGACTGCATCTCCTGCCCGTTGAGACGAAACGTCGACGATCCAATCAGATGCCACTCTATCTCGCTGATTGCGTCGAATTGGTCGTGCATGTCCGTAGGGTCATCGTTTGGCTTGATCTTGTGGATCGTCGTCGTCCCCAGGCGGCCGACTTTGAAGCGTGGATGGGTCGTTTTGTAGAGCACCTGGCCGTTTTCATTAGTGAAGATGGCGTTGCGCACGAGCTCGGAGGAGAGTATGAGCTGCATACTGACTCGGAGTCAAAGCGTTGGCGCCCAACTTGATCTTGGCCTGACTCAGATGTCGGCAGAACAGCATCCCTCTGCATTCGCTGCCTCTGGCGAAGAGGCAATAGCACGCTCACTCGATATCACATCCAGCGTGTCCGCACAGCGTGCGGAATCCTCGAATGTCGGCGAGTTTTATGAGATTGAACGGACGGCAGAGGTCATCCTCAAGGGAAACTACCAGAGGGTCAGATCATCCTCTCCGTTCTTCGGTCGCTGAGCGTGACAGTAGTATCACAGGTGGCGCTTCAGTTCCCAGACGAACTCTTGCATGACGCCGTTCCCGTCTACCGCTCGCTCAAGCGGAATGTGGGCCAAATACACGAGTTGTATGTTTTGGCAGATACGTCTTACGGCAAGTGAGACACGTCCTGTCCTGTGACTAGCTCCACACTGAAAAATGCACGCCAACATAGTTGCTGCGTCGATGAGGTTGCCGCCCAGCACGTCGATGCCGACTTGATCGTACACTATGGCCATGCGTGCATGAGCAAGTAGGTTCTGCAATCTACCCTTTCGATCCCGTGTTGACGAGGACGGAGCAGAACGTCTAGGTTACCCGTCGTCTACATTTTTGGTCGCAAACCGATTGATGTCGACGATTGCGTCCAGGAGCTCAGCAAGATCCTCACGGGCGTTCCTGACGCAGGTGAAATGGCGACCAAGCCTGTTCTTGTTCGACACGATGTCGGGTATACGTACCGAGCGGGTGAGTTTCAAGATTCCCTCCATGCGACTCGAAGGTGTGCGATGGGCTTTACAGGAGACGTTGTGAGCCAACTTCGGGACAGAACTGGCATATCCGTCTTGTATCATGAGATACCGACCTGGGTCGACCCAGCGCCAGCACTACTCCCTTCCACGCCCGACAACGAAGCTGAAGCATCTACATCGTCGGATAGCGATTCCAAGATTGACGAGGCCGCAGCCACCATCATATACATTGGTGAAGAAAGCCTTACCCTCACGAACCTGCTGATGACGCATTCCTCAAGCCACGTGAGTCTGGTTGGTTGATGGTCTTGGTACTCGCTCATGACTGCCACTAATAGGTTTACTCATACAATCCAATCACGAAATCCTCGAGACTAGAGTCGGAGCGAACGAATAGACTGCTCATGCGGCGTTTCGCTGCCGTTCAGAAAGCGCGCGATGCTGACGTGTTTGGTGTCATTGTGGGCACGCTTGGTGTTGGTCAGTACTACAATGTGTCGCACGATCGCCCTTCCTTGACGAACATGTGATAGCGTCCTATTTACCTCTCATATCCCATCTTCGCAAGATTCTCGCAAAAGCACAAAAGAAAAGCTACACGATCAGCGTTGGAAAGCTCAACCCCGCAAAACTGGGGAACTTTATGGAAATCGAGTGCTTCGTTTTGGCGGCCTGTCCGGAGAATAGTGTCATCGAATCGAAAGTACGTCTATCAGTTGACCAATCATATCGTTTTATCCAAAAGCTGCCATGCAGGAATTTTATCGACCCATAATCACGCCATATGAATTAGAAGTTGCGCTCCAGGCTGAGGGTACATGGAGTGGCCGCTATGTGTTGGATTTTGGACGATTGCTCGCTGAATATGGCTGTTGGTATTCTTGTCCCCGCTGGTCATATGCTCTGACCCCGATCACTTTGAAAAGCTCGCAATGACACTTCGAACGATGAGGAAGACCGAGATCCGGACCAACCAACATTCTCACTCGTCACCGGAAAATACCGCCACGCCAAGCGGTTCGGTGGTAAGATACCAATGTTCCCGATTACTTGATCTCCAACGCCGTTTATCTGCAGCCCCTGAACCTTCTGACGGCGACACGTCATCCCCGAACGCGGTAGTTCTTCGGAACCAAGATGGGACAATGACAGGACTCCCGGAGAGTGCCGCAGGTGCGTGTGTGGCGCACAATGCAAGCTTGCTTTGACCTGATCTCACATGCATTGTCTGACAGGACTGTACCTGCAATCTCGATCTTTTCGAGGTTTGGAAGCGAGAGTCGGCGAGGATGCGCCGAGTATACTGGAACAAGGTCGTAGTGGCATTGCTCGGGGATACGCGGATGATCACGCGACCGCGGATGAGGCACAGGTAGATTCATGATAGCAAGGGGGTCGGAGGTCGGAACCGTGGTTTGATGCAACTTGAATGAGGCAGCAACATATTCGAAGCTGATCTTCGTTGTGTCGATTTGCACGCTGCCTTTCCGCCAATAATATTGTCATGTTAGTTCGCCTACCCTACAAAGAACAAAGCGTCGTTCCCTAGACAGCCTTTCGAGCTTAGCTGTTGTCAGGCGAACCGCTTGCAGTCGAGCCGAACGATGCAGGAGCATCGACTACTAGCAACTCCCAAATCCTCTGTACGCCAGCGGACCTGTCCGTCAAACGTTCTGACAATAGCCCTTTGGAGGTCAAAGGGCTACTACCTTCAAAGGGTTATTGTTAGAGCGTGCCACTCTAGACAGGAATGCACACAGCTGCTCATCCGTATATAATCTCCACCACGAATCAAGCACAACATTCGGAATTCAGAGCGGTCCCCAACTCAAACACCCACCAGCACCGAAAACGAAATGGCTAGCGTGAACCCATCCATGGGGCATAACACCCTCAACAGATTTTTCTATAACCAGGGCAGGAGGCTCACTAACATGCAAGACCCTGGTGGTGAACTTGACAGTATGATAACTCGAGCGACCTGGATTAGAGTCGCCGCCATGATGATGGAATCACCTGGGTGCATCGATACGTCTCCACACGCATGATTCCGCTGACATTCATCACAGAAAATGGCGTCCAGATTTCGACGATCTTCTGACCTCGTTCGCGCAGTTCCGACGAGGGTGATTGAAAGGAGACGCGAAAGAAGGGAATCAGAGGCATCGGGGAGTAGTGGGTGAAAATACATTAGCTTTGTGCAGAATCACGTTTACGCGTTTGAAGGCTTCTTACTTTTCTGCCGTGCGCGTTGCATCACCCCTGCTTAGGTCAGGAATATGATTGTGCGTTGGTTGGCCTGGTTAGTATAGGCCTGACCTAATGATGAAGGGACGACTTGACAAGACCTGGGTGTACGCGCCTGTCCGCCATGTCGGAGAAGTGGTCAACATTCGAAGCTGAGAAGTCGATGGCGTGTTAGAAGAGGATTGAATGATACCCTACGTGTGGTTGGTACGTCTGGGTCTTTTGGTTGGAATTTTCCCTCACGACGATATCGTTAGATGATGAAGATGCTGGATGCCCTGCGACTGCCAAGGTGGAAGACGACAGCATCACGGATGCATGCATTTCAGATCTAGGTGCGTGTGGGAGATGGAACTTGCCACGGCGATGACTGCACGAGAACAATGGATTCAACTTGGGCCGATTCTGGGATCTGACTACGAACTTGTCGGGCTGATTGTCACAGCAACTCCAATAAGTGAGAAGAGAGAGCTGGTATTGCATCACCCGGATATGCTATTTGAGTTGACGGGGAGTGTTGTGTGATTCGGCGGAGACAAGATGGTAGTTTTGTTGTAACTTGTAAGTGTCAAGTTCCTCCGGGACTCGTACGTGACGTTCAATTGTGCTGTGTCACCCTTCCACACTTGGACCTGCTTGGACACACTGCTGCAAGAGCTGTCAGACCATCGGTAATAGCCTTTTTTCGAGTTTAGTTGTCAAATACTAACCCGCATGGACCCGAGATCAAAGCAAGGCCAACGACTCGGCACCTGCCATGAATCATTTACGGCCCATGCTCTGCTGTGCCGGGCCAATGCGCCATGCACGGGCCTCCCAGGCATTTCCTCACCTTGAGGCTTGGACCTACTTATCCCAAATGCGGGCCAATATTCCGAGGTGAGACGGACACCGCTGATTATGAAACAGCTTTGACACCAGCACTCAAGTGGATGGCATGTCCAAGCGTCTTTTCCGCTTTGGTGCTGCGGTAGGCCGAAGCATCGCGGCCTGTGATAGATATAAGGATCATCACTCGCGCTCCACGGAGTCCACCGTTCCATCACCCGCGAAATCGAAATTGTGATCTACACACTACTCCCATCCACCAGCCCCAGCCCCAGCCCAGCCCCAACCACACTCTCATCTAATTCACCACCATGACTAGCGCGAGTGCCCTCGTGGACTCCGTCGCACTCTTGCTCTTCCAAAATATTATGGAAGGCATAGACACTGGGAGGATCGCCAACGTGAATACTGCTCAGACCGAAGTCAAAGCTGCCGTAGCTGAGCTCAACCGCAGGCGGCTACTTGAAGGGCCTACTCACATCGATGACCTCGTCGGGTATGTTGTTTCACTCGTCATACCTCCACGTAGACTGATGTCCTTCTTGCAGAAAACTGCTCGTGGAAATCGGGACTCTTCATGAGAAAGTCGCAAAGTGCGAGTCGCAGCTTTCCGAGTTTCATACCCGGGCCGAAGCTCTCAAGGAAGAGACTACTCAGATTGTCGCACGCACGGAGGCGTGTAACTTGCTGGTAGAACAGCAGCGGAAGGAGAATGTCAAGGTTCTCGCTGCTATGGAGGGGGTGAAAGCGAACATCTCCACCGCGCCGCCCCCTTGCGTCGCCCCGGCACCATCTCCAACAGACCCTATTTTACGTCCTGCACCTTCCAGGATGGCTGTCGTATCGTTCCCCGGAGGTCCACGAACCGTCACAATCCATCCCCCCGACAGTCCAAGCTACCAGTCGACCATCCGTGACGAGAAAGGGGATGTCATTATTACCCTCAAGGGCACCAAACCGTTGCGTCGAGAAGGCGCTTTCAGAGGACCGCTTGAAGACGTTGATTGGCTCGAGATCACCCGCGTTTATGGCCGTGGTGCCGAGGTACCAGGACCTCGAGTCGTCCCACCCATTCCTCGCTGGCCCGATCAGCCTCAGCCGTCATCCTGTCCCCCTCCTTCCCGCGCTCCGAGCGACATCATCACCAGGCAGCGCCAGCTGTCAACAACCATGCAAACGGACGCATTCGGTCGTGTTCTAGCTCCGGATTATCTCATCAACGCAAAGTCACCCTCACTACCTACCGGCATGTCTTCTTCGTCTTCCCAAGATTCGCAGTATTCTTCGAGCGCGAAGCCTGAAATCGTTTCCACCACCCCATCTTCGACACCTCCTTCCCCCTCTTTCGGAAGAGGCAAGAAGCGCACTCGGCACGAAGAGGACGAGGGGGTGCCATCGAACACTGAAACCCGCGAGGTAGTTCCTCGGCTGATCGACATGCGGACCGTCAAGGAGCCCACAACACCCACTCCCAGTGTCAAGCGCGAAGAGTCTCACCCACCCGAAGGGCCCGCGAAACGCAAGAAGCTCCGCCCCTCAACGTCCTCAGAGGCATTGTCCGCCGGATCCCTCTCTCGCACGCACAGCCCGCTTGACCTCACGCATACGATTTGACGTCGACAACGCTTCCCAATTAGCCTGACGCACTTTCTCATCTTCCTTTTTCTCTCCTATTAGAGAACGAGCGATTGTTTGAGTTGATCGGGAAACAAGCGGCCGTAGCTTCCTGGTTTTCTCATCGAGCTTCCGCTCTACTTTTCTTCTTGCTTTACTCCGGTATTTTCCTTCTCTCTCATCTGCTTACTTTCTTGTCCTCTCAGTACGATAGCCTCACTGCGCGTTTGTATCTCGTCGTTTCTTGCAAAATCTAAAGGTGCGGGCCCCGGTTTGGTCCACCCTCAACGCTCCTCGTGTGACGCAACGTTGTGATCAATCAAGATTCCCAGAATTACAAGAAACGCCCAAATAGCAAATCAACGGTTCATCGGGGACCTAGGAACCCACCAGAGCCATGGCGGTGACGCCAGCTGCCAAACTAAATAGTGCAAGCGCCTGTTTCCCCACGCTGCTCCGCCACAAGATCGGATCCATCACGAAATCGCCGGCGAGCATCTCGACGCATGCAGCATATGTGAGCATGCCTGCCGAGATGGCGGACATGATCCCTTGAGTGAGACGCACATGCGCTGAGGGTATGAATGCATCAGCCTGACTCGAATCGGAGGTGGAGTGGAGTTCGGGACGTACCCATGTCGTCGTTGTGCTCAAAGACGAGTATCCCGAGAACGATGCCGGCGGGCGCGGTGATACCAAAGAGACATGCAAGGGTGGGTTTGAGCATGGTCAAGTATTTAAATTCCTGCTCCTGAGGCGAAGGTAGGGAGGCTATTCTTATGCCCAAGGAGAGTCCTTCAAAGAGTTGATGGAATATCACAGCAATTAAAAGAGTTGCTGCGCAATCATCGTTTTAGCAAAGGACTGGAGGGAAGATCGACAATGACCCACTAAAGTCCGGACCCGATGTTATCGATAGGGTAAGACCGATAATCAATGAATGAATCATAATGCCTAATTGTAATACCTTGACCGGCCTGAGTGGTGAGCAAGTCAATGAGACCAATGTTAAGTCTCACAAGTATGCCAACGATCTGTCTCTTTTTGCCTACTTTAATCTTCCCTTCGTGTCCATCACGATGGTAGTGTTGATGGAAATGATGATGTTCATTCGTATTTGTGAAGTTTTCGGTATCCTCAAACCCATGGTGGTGATGAGATTCACTGTGGTGCACGTGACCCGCACCGCTTGGTCGACCCTGCGCAAACTCCGCTGGGCCATACATGGTTGCAGGCCGACTGCGTTCGTGATGCGACAGGTGTAAACTTCGCGATTCGTGTCTGTGATGACTCTCGAAAAACTCTGATGCGTTGCCATCCACGTGGTGGTGCGTATGATGCACGGCACCATACGAGGAGTCCGGGTCATGATGAACATCGTTCAGTGTGTGATGAGAATCTGTTGTCCCGATAAGCGGCGTTCGTTCTGGATTAGAATGTTCTGCATCGGTGAATTTGGGCAGGGCCGTTGCGCATTCTAAATCTACAGGGAATTCGTCTCTCGGGGACGGTGGGATGGATGACGATGGTGAGCTATATGATTGCAGTCGGTCAACATAAGAGGTCGACACGTCTACATGTTCCCTCTGATTAGGTGTGGAAGAGTGTAGCAGGGAGAACACTTGCATTCTACAAGAAATATGGCCAACAGAGAGCACAATCTGGCGGGACTATGAGTATGTTTCGTGTTTGGAATAGACGAAGAGCACGAACACTATTAGCCCAACATGTTTGCCTACATTCCAGCGAGCCAGCACCGGTGGGCTTCGGAGAGCTTCGAACGAGTCCTGCAGCAGGTGTACAAATGCTGTGGACAGGATGACGCCTTGGTGATACGTTATCAGTTAGATGAGTGCAGAAGCGTTCTGGATGGCGAACACACCTGTTCCGAAATGTTTCCCGATGAAAAATATAATTCGGGGGATGCGGAGAAACGAGATACGTTTCGAGAGGGTCGGGAACGAGACGGCTGACACGAGGACGTCAATCACGGGCTCGATAGTTACTGCGACCATTTGCGCCTCACCCAGGAGGGAAACCACGAAAATGGAAAACGTGGCAAGGATGCGCGTGTAGAGTGCTTCGGTTTCTGGCTCCATCAGGAATGCTCGGAAGCTGGTGTAATCTTGGGCACGAGGTTAGGTGCTATTCTTGAGTGTCTAGTGAAACACACCTTTTGCAGCAATGACTAGGACAATCTGCGCCGACTTTGATCGTGCTGGTGCCAGATTACTTCCGTACGTACGGACACTGCCAAGGGAATGTTTTGTAGTTGCGCAAGACCCGTAACCGAATCCGAGTGCCAGCGCTACGCAGCGGCGGCTAGACTCAGAGGAGCAACTCGGTCGCAATGGAACATGAGCTTGCCATAAACTAATCCGTTTTAAGATCTACACCTGAACGAGTACCTCGCCAGTTATCTCGTTTACGTAAGTCACCCCCACAATCACCACTGCAATCATCTTACTCAGAACTTAGAGCGCAGTGAGAAGATCATGCTTCCCGACTTCCAAGAGGCCCTAAAACCCACCCACCAGAGCCATTTGATTCCATTTGGAATAGCACTCAATTGACGAACTCGGCTTATCTCCAAACAATGTGGTGTCGGCCCAGCACCGTATCGCTCCTCAGGCTTGTCCCCCAAACGCCAACGCAATGATATCGGGGCTACAAACGATCTCGAGGCGCTTACTGCCTCTGTTTTCCATAGGCTCTCTTCAGTGTCAGATTATGCGTCCCCACACGGGATAACACACGGCCATGTTCGTGCCGTGCACGATCAAAGTCGTTTCTGTTTCCTTGAGCCGACCCGGCAAACCATCCGGAGAGTTCATGCTCCTGAGGTACGCACGGAGAGACGATGGGTTGTCGACTCAACTTGAACTTATCATCGTCATTTTCTATGGCGCGGACAAGATCTGAATGCATATCCTTGATCTAAATGTTGTCGGTCGCGAGAGCTTGAAGGGGGAAGCATCCTAGCCACGGTTTCGACCTTGTTGCAGACCCGGAGGAGCTGTATGCGATGGAAGTCGCACAGCGGGATCGAATATCCACATGACCAAAGAACGAACGAAGTCTGGATGAAGTGCCTCGGCTACGAACATTCGCATAGACATCGATGACACTCCCTGTAATACAAACCGAAGCGAAAAAAAAAAGACAGAGCTCGCAGGAACCTTAAATCCAGAATCACATCTCACACTGGC
>JBBPQL010000831.1:0-16494 GCA_038092515.1 Boletus subparvulus | reverse complement strand
AGCCACACCCACCAAGATTCCCGTGATAGCTGCTTCTTATCCGCTAGGTGATCGAGGGCTGGCCGGTTGGCGATGTCGTGCTCAGTTCGGAGGAGATGGTTGGACTCACGGCTGCTGGGGCCTGCCAACCCTATCGTAGTTCGTGTCCGTCCTCAGGCTTGCCGACTTCGACATCCATGACTCGGAGATGCTGAGCGAGGTAAAATTATGGTTGAAACAGCGAAACGGCTTAAACGATGGACGAGTGGGACCAACATGCCAACTGAGCGTACTAGGTGTACATTCTAACAAAGTTCGGAAAGCAAGTTCAAGGCGCCCATTCCTACCTCTGTACCAGCTAGGGTGATCTTCCTTGTCAGGGCTGTTTTCCACATCAGTAAATTCACACTATTCTTTATTTGGCTTATGCAGTGCTTATTGTGTCTAATTTGTTTCACGACATAACATTAGTACCACAAGTCGATTAAGCCAAAATACCGAGATCCAAGACCGGCCAATGTGTCTTTACCATCTTATGCAACTTTGACCAATTTCATGGTTTAGATGCGTGTGACAAAATAGCTAACCTGGGTATATATGTAACATTAAGAAATAAGTACAAAAAAATGCACCTGTGACAATGACCACATCATCACAGATGGGTATCTGCTGGCACCTTTTGAAGGAATGCAAGATGGCTGCGTGAGCGGTGGGAGACAAGCACACTGCTCGTAGGAGTGGCTTGACCAGTGACCAGGAGGCTCGAATGATGCTGTGGTCTTGCGTTGGTGTCTTGTCGGAGAGTCATCTCTGCAATGATAGTCCATGAAAGATAATGTAACCGACAATGAGGGCATTTTGAAGTTTGCGACGACATGAGGTCAACAATCAAAAGGTTGACTGTGATTGTTGTGATACTGCGGTGACTGCAGCAGCAGCAGCACGAGAGTCTCTGCTCAGCGGTGCGCCTCATTGATGCTGGAGCAGGAGTGAGCTGGGGGGAAGGGGGGGTAGATATGAAGTGGGGGATACATGTGTGCAAAGTCACTGAACCTCATTTTTCAGCCCATTGGAGCCTCGTTTGGAGTTGTTGTGTGGTCATCTCGAGGTACTTGACATGGGTAGTGGCGCAGTCGAGGAGAAAGCTCAACTTCTGGTTGGAGACGGGAAGCGCTTCCTTGAACCTGCAGTAGCCATGTTGGAATTATCTGATTGCGTCATATGGACTAACCCTTGTATGTACATGTATACGCGTATGTACGTATGTAAACGTCTGTACAATATATATGGCCTGAGTGATCGATGGGATGCCTCCCATCGATTATCACTCAGCCCAGGTCCACGGCTAGTATCCGCTCCCAGTCGGTATCAGCTTCTACCCTATTCTTCAACAAGCCATCCATCATGAAGCTCGTCATGACATCTCTGCTTGGACTCGATGTGTTGATGACAGATTGTCTTGCGGCGGACATTGGTGGTGTTTCCAGTTATGATCACAGGCTGGAAGTTGTCCTGGTCCTCGTCAGAATGATCATTGCACAACTTGCATCAGGGTGCCATGGGGGCCGAGCGGCTCACGGGAGTAATGTTGGAGTTGAAGCAATGGGAATGGGGGACAGAAGCGTAGGGAATGCATGCCGGTGCCGCTGCGGCTACCAGAAGTGAGGCCATCATAAGAGAGCTCGCCACCATTGTAGATGGCAGGGGGGAAATGCCATTCTCGGGTGGGGTGTAGGAATGACCAGGGGAAGCGGTGGTGTAGTTGACAGAGGGGGTTTACGAGTACTCGCCGATGGTGTTGGTCAAGTTGAGAGTGTAGAAGTCAAGACGGGGGAGACAAAGAAGACAGACTTGGCACTGGAAAGGGGTGAGGAAGATGTGAGTGTACAATCAAAGAGACGTACAAGCCATGGTAGATCTGCCATAGGGAGACTGCATGTACTGAAGATAGGGTTCGAGGTTGGAGAGGAAGTCGTAAGTGAAGGGGGCATCCATGAAGGTGGGGCTGCGGGGGTGCTTGAGGAGAGTGGAATCCATGGCATTGTAGAGATGCAAAGATGAAAAGCATCAATAAAGAACTGGAATATGAGGACCTGGTGATGTGGTTGGTGAGCGCTCGGGTGAGTTGGGAATGACTTACATGAAAACAACAAAGAGCCTCTGTTGTTGTCCAACTGGACATCGGTGGTGTTTTCTAGCTGTGATTGTGGGCTGGAAGAAGTTGTCATTGTCATTGTCGTCTCATCGTTACACAACTTGCATTGTGGTACCTTGGCCACCGAGCGGATCGCAGGAGCAGCGATGGGGTTGAAACAATGAGAGTGGGGGATGGAAGCATAGGGGACACTGTGAACTAACGAAGGGGAATGCATGCCACTGCCATTGCTGTGCCTGCCAGGAGTGGCTCGCCACCACCGAGGTTGTAGACAGCAGGTGGGAAGATACCGTTCGTTCTCAGGGTGACCAGGGAAGCGGTGGTGTAGTTGGCAGAGGGGTGCATGAGTACTTGCCAGTTTTTGTCCCAACTGCACAATAGAACCTGCAGGGGTTGAAAAAAGTGTGGTGGGAATACAACAATAATGAACAATGTGTGATAAGTAGTCAAAAAGAGTGGTAATGAAAGAAACAAATTAAGAAACCAAGTTGAATGCATGGTGATCTGAGAAACAGTTAACATAGAAACCGCGGTATAAATCTAAAGAGTTTTCATAGGTTACATGATCTGGAATGTACTCGGCACCAAAAATTGGAAGGAGATGGACATTGCGGACAATGCTTTCGACAGGAATGACGGCCAGGTGTTTCGCACGATCCTCAACTAAGGACGGAGAGACCATCCACATCCCTGTCAGCTCGTCTGGCTCATCTGCAAGGTGGTCAAACCAATGGATGAGTGCGCAAGAATATACTTTACCATTCGTGTAAGCAAATGAAAAGAAACAGAGTGCCTGTGCAACTTCCATGCTGAGCATACCATCAAAGGAAGTGTCCGTGCTGACAAGCACACAGTCGTATCGTGGTGCACCGCCACGCCAAGATGGGTTGGCATGGATCTGTTCTTGGCAGAGGCCGTTGATCCCACTTGGATCACTTGGGGCCATGAATGTAGCTGCAGCAGAATGGACAATCTTCACCTTTATTGGATCTATGAGTTGAGTACAACGGCGAGCAGAAGCAAATAGCGAGTCATTATTGAGCTGTTGTGACAAAAACTGCCCAATGAGGATGGACAGGTTTGGAATGCCCAGCTCAATGGAGAGGCCAGAGACGGTTTTTGCACAGCCATGAGCTTACATTAGTTGAGATGAGTCCGAATGGTTACATGTGAATAAGGTGGTGTCAAGCTCACCTGTGTCTCAGTGAGCTTAACATCCGAATGTGCTAGTCCGAGGGATTCATGCATTGCACTAGTGGCCTCATCTTCATCTGGCTCCATGTTGTCCTGTTGTGTCGGAGGCTGACCAGGTGAGGTAGCAGCTGTGAAGTTCGCAGTTCAAGTTGGTGAGTAAACAAAGCAAAGATATCACTGATACATACATACCATGTGGCACCAATGGTGTCAACATACCACGTGCCTCAAAGTCAGCACAGGCAGCGGCCAGCTGGGACAGGCACAGATTTGTCTGTAGGATTTGTCCGAGGGCATTGTTCTTGCTCGAGCGGCGCCAGGGTTTTTTGACAGCAACGATATGCTTCGATTCAGTTATGGATGTAGACACACCATTTGGTGCACCGAATAGTCAAATCAATGATTCATAATGGGTGAGGGAGTGCTGGCGGGGGAGAGAGAAGTCGTCGTGAACACCAACTTCCCGAAAAATCTCATGATATTGATGGAAGCGATTAAGTGCGTGCCTTAGGTCATGCAAGGACTTCTCGTAGATAACATTGCGCTGGGCAATATAACAAAATTTGAGGAAAGCATGAATTGCCTGCACCATATCATTTGGGACGTGTCCCTCAATAGCAGGTAGGTAGACCTGTTGTTGTGAGTGTCAATGAACAGGGGGAGAATTGAATAAACTTGCCTTCATCAACGCTTTTGAGTCATTCCCGGTCCACTGGGTGAAACCGTGAGAAAGACTTACCGGCGATCGATATCAGCTAATCATTCTTTTGCCCCAGCCTTCCCATATCTGCGCTCGAAAAATTTTGCAACCCAATCAACGAGGTAATCTTTAAATGTTCCTTTCACCAGTTGGTGAAGAATATCAGGTGCAATAAGTTGGCAAATGTCAGCACGGGAAAAGTGGTATGTGAATAACTGAAACACGATCTTCAGCCAAGTCATGGTAAAATGAAAGAAAGAAATACACAGTACCGTGATGCTGACATCAGTGCCCCAATCCTCCCATGCCATGGTTGAAGTAGTCTCCTCAGTGATCGCATCCATCAGTTCAGTAGTTCGTGGTAGTCCTCCTCCATCAAGGTTGTCAGGAAATGCAATGCATCTATAACAAAGAGATAGTATTAATATCTGTTGTGAGGGTAGTAGACTTACCTTCCACACCAATTCTGAACTATGTATGCCAGATACCAGCACCTGTTTGGGGTAATCAGCAATGTAAGGGCTGACTTCAAAAATAACCCGGCGGTATCAATTGTCGGAGCACCACACCAATTCAGGTGTCATCATCGTGGGTCTGAGGGGTGCGAGTATTCGTGACATTGCAACATGGAATAATTGCTTCTTGAACCGCCGATATTTAGTGTCATTGTATTTCTTTGCTGCTACATGAAATCAATGGCCATAATAAGATGAGAGTGAGACTACACACCTTTTGGAATGGCTAGAAATGCCAACAGCTCAACCCCATTGCCATGCGCCCGTCGGATGTTATTGTGAATGTTCCTGATCGACATGTACACTGGCCAGTTCCTACAGTGACAGTCGTTTTGTCGCTATCTAAAATAATAGGAACAAATGTTGCGCCGTGTGTATGCGCATCCTGTGAGATATCATCCTGTTTAGACATTTAATTGCAGTTAGACATTGAGTAAACCAAGGAGGCAGGTGATTCACTGCCTGTGTCCATGCCCAGTCTCCCGACATGAGGTGTTCATATCGGTGGGTGTTGTCAGCGTGTGTGAAGTCCCGGTAAGGGACGTAGTCGATGTGGCCGTTGAATTCAGGGTTTGACAACATATCCTGCGCAAGATGATCAGGGGGCTGATAGAAGAATTCCTATGTCTTGGTCATCCAGGATGGGACAGTTCCTGATGGACGTTCTTCGTTGTACCATAACTTGAAGCTGCGCCACGGGATATTGCCTAGTGTTGTCGCATCAATGGTGGCATGGAGTTCTTTGTGGTCGACATATGGAGGGTGACCTCCTGTAGAATTGTCCTCTAGGGAACGACCCCAAAGTTCGCAAAGTTCATCTACATTCCCTGCCGAAAGTTCGGCTCGTTTGAAGATGAGCTCAGTGGTCTGAAACCAGAGACGGTCCCCATAGGGACCCCAATCATCCAGGCTCTTTTCTGGCTGAGGGGGGGCAGGTAAACAGGGATCAATCGGATTCCCACTTGCATCATATGTTTGGCCTGAAATATGAAGTTAGTAAAGAGTAACACTGGTTATGTGGCATACTACCTGTGAGTTTGTCATGATAATCTCAGAGAATACCAGGTACTAGCTGAGTAGCCAGTCGGATTGGAATCGATTGAGCAGACGAGCCAGGCGGATTTGAGGAGGAATCGAAGGCAAACCTATGTATCGAAGACTGGTGGTGCTTCAGTCTGACTGGCGTTTTAAACCACTGGCGGCAGTTGGCATATGGACATGGGATTCTGCGAGCAGTAAATGCTCGTCAGGACGACATAGTGGGTTGTCTGAGGGCTTGAGGGACAGTGGTCAGGCAAGAGGCATAAGGCTGCACAGCCATGGAACTTTGTTAGAAATTGTTCGAGACAGTGACACATGCAACAGTTTACATACACACTTTTTTTCATCCCTTGTTCCTTTGCTCACGCAACCTGCCTCCTCCCTTGCTTCTCTTGAAATGTCTCGCCCTGCCACTCGCTCTAAAAATGCCAACCAGCGTCCTGGCCTCATCTTACTGGAAGGCATGCAAAAGCGACATACCTCAGAGCAGAAACGAGCCGATAATGAGCATGCTGAAAAGCAGCATCTCGAGCAGGAGGCTGCACGAGAACGGGGCATCGAACACATTGCTAATATAATGGATCGGTCAGCGCAGTGCGAGGAACATGCTCATACTCACCTTCCACAGCCAAGGCCACGGCCACACGTTCTCCACAAGGCCTCATCATTGGTTGGAGGGGCCTCGCATGAGGCTGAAGACAAGCAGATGAACCTGGAAATGCAGCAGTTAGAAGAAGAGAAGAGCGCGGATGGAGTTAATTTTGAAGACAATCCCCTAGAAGGCAGCCAACTGCCTGACGACATGCTGTGTAAGCTCGCGCAATGCACCATTGAGACACTGTTATCTAATTTACGATCTAGATGGCAGCCAGCTACCAGATTACATGCTAGGTAGGAGTGTTACGCACATTAGTTATCATACAACATTGTCTAATTTGTCATTTCGAGACGGCAGCCAGCTACCAGATGATGCCAACATGCTAGGTAAGCATGTTAGTTATCGCACATGAAAATTAATGTAACATGTCATTTTAGATGGCAGCCAGCTTCCTGACGTCAGGCTAGGTAAGCACATTCACACGCCACTCCATTATTGCAGCAATGCAACATGCTCACCGTGTGTTTCACTGCCTAGATAATCCAAATGCTGGCAATTAGGAGCCTGGGAGCACTGCTGGCCAGAAGCGGAAGCAGGCAGCCACGAATGCTGTGTAAGTTCTTTCTCGCTCTCCTGACCTACGATGCTTCTACTCACTGAAACCATCCTCTTCTACTGGGACTTCCTGTTAAGGTCGTGCAAACTCCTCATGGGAACTCCGGAAACTCCGGAGTTGGCTGGAGTTGGTTGGGACTTGGCCTTAGCTTATGTGCTATGCCCTTGCTGTTAATTGGGTCCCGGAGAAGCGGAGCAGATCGGAGCAACTCGGAGACGTTGGTGATGTCAATGAGCTCAAGATAGATGACAACGACGATGAGGGTAATGCCGAAGTCCGAAGCCTAGGTCAGATGAGGGGACAGACAGAGTCAGACAGAAAGAGTTTGTCTAAGTCGATATTCAGACTGAAGTACATGTGGATAGTAAGTACAGATTATATACTACTGGAGTATACTACAGAGTCCTGAAGCGGGGCAGTGCTCCAGAGGTATGAAGGTACTGAGCTGCAGAAACACTGGGTCGGAGTAATCTACGAGGCGAGAGGAATGGATGTAGTACAGGATTAGAGGAACAAATGTAGAGGGACTAAAGGAGATAGTACACTGGATACTAATGGAGATTTACCAAGTTCGGAGTTCGGAGGTGCAGAGGTGCGGAGGTGTCCCAGAGGACCGGAGTTGACTAGGTAAAATCATGGATATGACACTTCCTCAATGACTTTTATCGACAAAGCATCAAAGATGACATCAGTGGTGTTGGGAAAATAGAGGACTGGGCCGCCAAGATCACCTCTGCGAAACCGGTCCACATGCTCATAGCTCAGCGTTCGCGTGGTCATGGCCGAGGCTCTCGACATGGCCGGACTGCCTCCAGCACTAGTACTACAAACTCCCACTTAAAGAGCCACAGGGGAAGTCCAGCAAGCACTGTCTCTAATGCGCATATATCTACAACTCACAGCAATTCTGGCTCAAACGCTGGTGATTTGAATGCTGCATTGATCTCAAATGCTGGCGGCTCGAACATTGCATCTATCTCGTACATTGACAGTCTTGATGAAGATGACTCGCAACCCCCCCCATCTACTCAACCCGAGCTTTCACGCCGCAAGCAAGCAGTAGTAAGTTCCTAGAATATTCATTGTACTATCAACTAATATGTTTATTTTGCACAGATGATTGATGTTATAAGTGATTCTGAGCCACATGAGGATGTGGAACTTCAAGTTCAGCATCAAGTGGAAACCACGAACAATGTGATCTCTGCCGGCAGCAACATGGTTTGTTTTGCCGCAGTGATTTATTCATCATACTAACTTCTGAGTATTATAGTCTCTTTCTGTCCCCCCACCTTCCAAGCGTTCACGAACGTTGACATCCCACTGTCAGGGCAGTGGTGCTAACAAGAAATACATCAATACCGACCTCCCGGATGGTGCGACAGACAATAATATGTGGCAATGTGTCTTCATCTCAACAGTGGCGCATCTGGCTGGCACTTATGATAATGCTTGGAGCATTCCCAATGATATCCTGCGGGCTGCACTACAAAAGATATGGGACGTCGTGTACAAGAACTCTATCCCGCACACCATTGTCACTGGGGGGCCTGTTTACTATATCGTAAGTCAGTCTACATTTTATTATAGTGTTGTCTGATACAGCAAAAAAAAAAGTCAAAACAATCACTCAGCAACTGGCGCAGTGGATTCGCCACCGCTGCTGTGGCGGTCATCACAGCTTTCTTTGCAAGTGACCCTGAGTTTACAGACCAGGAGACCTGGAAAATCTTCGCAGAAGCTATGCTTATCAAGAACCGCTTCCTATTCAGCAACAACAAGGGACTCAACAACAAGATCAGTCATCCTTGTTCTCGATTCATATTTAATCCATTAATTGACTGCTTGAATTAGGCATGGTCGGGACTTTGGAGGTCCCTGTTCCTTCTCCAGACATTTGCGCATCATTACAATTATTGCCAGGGGCATGTTGAGCTTGCTGGTCTGCCCCCAAACTTCCGAGGACATGAAGCATGAGCTGCGCTTGCACTGGCCTGTGCTGTGGTGAGGCCTCTGTCCCTTTTTTTTTATGACCTCAGACACTGATAATTTCTTGTGATTTAATAGCTTGCCCGAGTTCTCACCTTGGTTGTGAATGGTAATGTAATGTTCCAGCCAGCAGAGTCAGTGGATGCATGGACATCATTCATCCCCAAGGGAACCCAGTTTGAGTTCACTGACAATCTCTGGGGTGCAACCACCCAATGCTACCTTGCGCCAATCCAAGACCTGTCTGACAGCCAATTTGATTTGGTCGTGAAGGAAGCTCATCAGTATGTTAAGACTGTCAGGAGTGTCTCAGGTTCATTTGACTCTGATGACAATGATTTCAATGATCTTTTTGCCTTTCGTTGATGGTTCATTTCCCCCCTCAGATTTCATTTCCCTTTCTGCTGTGTTTAACTGCTGTGTCAACAAGTCGCTCATGTTATTCCCTTTCACTCAGTGCTAATGTTTCCATCAGTTTTCCTCCGTTTTTTTCATATCTTTTTTTTTCCATTCAGGTGGGTTGGTTTTCCTTTCTTGACTGCTCGTACTTAATCAATTTTTTGTATCTAACTGGCTAATGTTGCTAATGCCATGTTTTTTTCATTATTTCGTGAAGTCATGCAAGATCATTAGGACGACAAGCAGAATGAGTCATACATTGAGCCGCAGGTCTTATTGGATTGGCAGCTTTGCATGCTTTGGGCAAATTTTGAGTTGATTAAGCCAAATTAAGCCAGATAAAGAACAGTGTGAATTTACTGATGCATAGGGTGTCTTCGAGTTGGGAGACATGAGTGTCCAAGAGGCGCTGTCACTAGTCCAATAAGGAAGGCACATCTTTTTTGACTGGGAAATAACTAAGATTTTATCCAGTCAAAAAAGATGTGACTGACTTGACTGCAAACCATAGCTAGCGAGGAGTTATGAGGGAAGAATCAAACTACCATGACTGGGGATACGGTATACAGTGTACTATTTAACTAGTAGGTAGCCAGGGTATGGCCCGGAATTGTGGTTAATCAGGTGGGTATGAGATCAGTCAAATATCCGTCCGACTGGTTATCCGTCAGTCACTGGCAGGTCTCCATTCTTTTCGAGTCCACCTCCAGTGTCCACCTCCAGCTCCATTCCGTGTGATTGTGAGGTCGGCACGTGATATCACCCAGGCCATCTGTCCTTATCGACATCAGGGCCATCTGAATCAGTTAGGTAAAAACAATATAGCACCGCGATCAATGAAATACAAATTGCACATGATTCAACAGAAGATCTATAGACGTGCACATCTGCCACAGACCTTCTTCTGTATCACCTCCTCTAAATCAGTGCATTGGAACGTCCAAAGTGGTTATTCATGCCCAGTGAGAAATGGTGATATGGGGAAGCATGTGGGGCTATGCCGATGCAGTCCATAGCTTTCCGTGTACGTGCATACCAAATGGGCGCTATCATAGATTTTGATTGCATGTTACTATATGTACAAATGCTCAAGAATATGCCAATAGTGTCCATAGGTTCTCATATGATCCTGCTCAGGTTGAAATGCTCGCATGCACAGTATGCCATTCTAGCACTAGCTATGAGGCAACAAACTGGTCGAGATATGCCAATCTATGCTGGGAACAGGAACCCGTCCACCTCCCGCCTCCCCCTCTCCGCTCTGCTCTTCTCCCTCTGAGTCTCTGCTCCGTCCTTTGCATTATTGTACTAAGCCATGTGCATTGGTAGAGCAGCGACCTTGCCGACTACTTCTGCCGTCCTGTTTGTCCAAATGCCATCTGAAACCTGTAGATAGTACTACATGTCAGATTAGAATATGCCGAGAGTTAATATGATATACGCACCAGCTTGGTGGCCTCGTCCTTGTATCTCTGCAAGAAACTAGATCAATTTTAAATGGATATGTTAGCGCCAAAGTGGACATACTGCCTTCAGTTCTGCAGAAAGGAAGTCATAGTAGGTCGCAAATTCTTCTTGTGTTCCTCCGAACGATATTTGTTTCAGCCATCAATGTGCACAAAGATTGCTGCAATGTCAATGATGTAAGTGATCCAAAGGCGAGAAGGAAAGGATAATTGGAGTTACCGTCCTGTTTTCGCAGAAGAAGGTCTCCAGCTGGCTCCTTTCTTTGCAGTTGTGCTCTGTGTTCCTCCTGTAGTCGTTTCAGTCATGTCTGGGGTGGCCGTAACATCTGTAGCCGAGAGTGGGGGGCATCAAGCATTTATAATAGGGTATGGATAGTACTACTTACCTTGAGGTTTGCTGGTGTTGGCAACAACACCGACTTGCTGTTCACTGGCAGTCGCTTTATTTGGCTTCGCACAGGGCTCCGGTGGGGTTGCAGGTCATTCCTTGTGTGGCATTCCACTTGAATTTATCGTATTGGATTGCATTGGGGCGGTCTGGTTGATGTTCTTCATTGCAGGAAGTTCGTGATCCACAGAAAACCTGGCCAAATACTTGTGCATCAGATCATGTAGCATACAGGGCAGGTTGAAACCTTACAGTGGGTTTTTTACACGGACAACGAGCTGCGGTTTTATGCTGGCTTGGCATATGGCCCCAGAATCGATATCCGCTGTTGATGAAAAGGTAGCAGAGTCAGCTGGGGGCGATGCAGGAGAACTCAATGAGCTGGAGGACGGACTAGACTTGATGGCTGCAAGTGGCAATAAGATGGATGACTTGGAACTTGGAGGCGATGAGCTACTGGTAGTGTTGATTGCTACAGGTGCCAGTGGCAGCAAGACAGGTGAACTCAGTGAGCCTGAAGACAACAAGCTGGAGTCAAATGTTGCAGGTGGTGATATGACAGGTGAATTTGGTGAACTAGAAGACGAGGTGCTGGAGTCGAATGTTACAGATGGCAGTAGTACGACAGGCGAACTTGGTGAACTAGAAGCTGAAGATGATGATGAGCTGGTGTTGATCGCTATAGGCAGTGGTAAGGCAGGTGAACTTGATAAGCTTGACGACGACGAGCTGGGGTCGAATGTTGCAGGTGGTGACACGACAGGCAAACTTGGTGAACTAAAAGCTGAAGATGATGAACTGGCATTGATCACTATAGGTGGCGGTAAGACAGGCGAACTTGGTAAGCTTGAAGACGACGAGCTGGAGTTGGTGGCTGCAACTGGCAACACAACAGATAAGTCAGACGTTGCTGGTGGGGAGC
Source organism: Boletus subparvulus (assembly GCA_038092515.1). NCBI lineage: Eukaryota > Fungi > Basidiomycota > Agaricomycetes > Boletales > Boletaceae > Boletus > Boletus subparvulus. The sequence goes on along the minus strand of JBBPQL010000831.1, from coordinate 4,532 downwards.
ACTGGCCATCGTCCTCCACGTAGCTCTGAGTAGACTTGGATGTTGTGTCTCCAGTTTTGAACCGCTTTGCAGTTGGTTCCGCCATATCAATGTCTGTGTGGTCAGCAGTGTTGTTAGGATCTGGCTCAACCTTCATTTTTTGTTTGCTGCCAGAGGTAGCCTTGTCGTTTGACTTATTTGTAAACCATGTCTGCTTGTAGGATGCATAGTGTCGTTTGGCCAACTTGTCGACCTTCCAAGTGTCTTCACATAGGTTCAACTTGGGGAACGAATTGATGATTTCGGAGCGAAAAGTCTTCTTGGTACCAAGGGGCACAGACTTCCATGTCATGCTTGCATCAATGAGCTTCGTTTACGGAATTCGTGCCATAGGTCGCGCATGTTCGAAAGAATGTTGGCAACTCTCATCTCCGAAAGTAGCTGGCCTCTAGCATCCTCCAAAAATGAGTGGTTTGATGACGAGGCTTGTCCAGCATCCAATTCATTCCATTCATTCCATTTCTTCTCCGTCCAAAAACAGATGTGGGGGTAGTCACTTGCCTTGAGCTTTGGAAGTGCTTCTGGCTTCAAGAAAGAGCTCGCCTCACCTGCTGATGTCTGCAATGTGATATTGATAGCTGCAGATGCTTTGTTTGATGTTGTGGATCAATTAAGTTGTGCGATGAGCGAATTATATGATTTTCTAACAGGGAATAGGTGACAGTGTACTTAGACTTTACTTAGACTCACTCTATGGTAGCACGAGCAGCTTCTGTTACATGAGACGTACACTAGTAGGTCAAGTGGAACCTAGTCGTCTCAAGGGAGGTGCTCACGAAAAGACGCTACATCCTTGATTCAACTGGAGAGACTAAGGTCGAATGTCGAGTGTTTCGAAGGTTCACAAGCCGAATGCTTATGGACTCAAGTGTACACTAGATTGCATAGATCAAGAATAGGGAATACAAAGTAAATGGCAGACTACTTATACTATGTGATGCGTAAGCGTAGAACGTCATAGAATAAGAGATAACAGTATGAGTAAAAGGGAACACATAACCAATACAATAGAATCGGCTAGAAGACAAGGCTGTCTGTAGATAAGGATCAAAAGAGTAAGCAAGAATGAGTAACGAGGTATACCCTGTCCGGTAGGAGCGCAAGAAGAACGGTGTAGGGTTAGAGTTCAATGAACGAAGAGTTCGACGAACTTAAGAGGATCAAACAATGAATCCAATCGTATGAACACATACCGAAAAGGATATGAGTACAGCGCAAGAAAGAGAACATGAAGATACCATGAGTAAGGAGACAAATTGTAACAGCTTCTATGGCTGCGTTTTCGATGTGTAATCTCGTAACCATTTCTTCGAGTGCTTCAATATGTTGCTGTTGCGAATGCTGTACATGAATATATGTGTGTGAAAACTCTTTGTAGCAATGTAGATATATCACTTGCCTGATTACATTGAAATTTGGGGCCCAATGTGTTGGAAAAATGCCATTGTTGCTAATGTTGGAGTACAATGCTTGGAATTGTGGTAGCTGGAATTGTGACAATTGTGGTGGTATTTGGAATTGTGATGGCAGCTGATATTGTGATGGTATTGTAGAGATTTGATCATCGAAGGGAGTTAAGTTAAGTGAGCTCTCGAGTGGACTAGGAGAGAGGGATATGGTTGTATGGTACAAAGATATGGATACAAGGGTGCAGGATAAACACTTTGAGGTGAGAAAATCAAGCCACATACAAAAGCGTAATCAGAGTAGGTTTAAACCTAAATCCTGCTGCTACCATGACAATCAACAAATGGCACTCCGTCTTGTCGAGCCTGTTGGTGAAGTAATCAATCTTGAGATCAGCGGTGTCCATTCTGAATGGGCAATGTACTGCTTCGATATCGATATCGACTCTCCTGGAAAAACGGTGAGTAACACATGTGTGTTGGTGGAAATACCTAGATGATATCATTTTGGTAACATAGACGATTGCCTTTTGAGTCAAAGAAACCCCTTTCAAGGCCAGGAGCACTGACCCGAAGACCGAAAATAGAGCAGGTGGCTCTGAAGTCATACAGTAAGCGAATTTTGATATCTACTAGTAATCATACATATCTAATCAGTATGATAGTGTTACAGCAGCCAAATGTCGTATTCTCGCCAAGGTAGCCTGTATCCCTGACAACACAGAAGAAGGACCTCACTGACAGTATTCAACCGTGAACCACATAGTGGTTCCAGTGGTTCTGACGTTTTACATATCTTGGAAGGCCTATTTCAGAACTGCTTCCGAGTTTCCCGTGCCCTTCCGAACTTGGAACCACCAGAGACATTTTGGTGGTTACTGGAACCGCTTCCGGTATGTTCCCACGCCCTTCCGGACTTGGAACCACTCTAGCCATTTGATCATTTCATATGTTCGCTTAAACCTTTGACTTCTTTTGTTATAGCACCTATTACCATACATTATAAGCTTCATTCAGGTTCATCAGGTGGCCTAATACGAGTATACCTCCACCCATGGTATATATACATTTATTCCACTTACAAGCACCTCAGTTGTCTTTGTCCATCTAAGACAGCAGCTGAGGTGAGTATTTCTTTTCACTTAGTTTTACTTCTAGCTAATGTACTGTAGCTCTGGGCAACTCCTGCCCTCTTCTTAGATTCTGTCAGGTTATGAGCCCCGTTGGTGCTAGCTAAACGGCAACACTCAGTGATGACTCAATCCCATCTCACACATCCCTCAGTGCACACTAGTTCTTCTCAGAACTCACATACTCTACCTGCACCATGTCACCCTCAGACACGGTTTGCACAGAGGAAACCCTCACAGGACCAAACAATTATGAAATTTGGAAGGTTCGCATCTTGGCAAAACTCCGTGCTGAAAAGGTTTTTGGTGTAGTCTCAGGGACTGACATAATGCCTGTCGTGTCCACCCTGGTCACCGCTTCCGATGTTTGGGCATGGCAGGAACGTGATGAGAAGGCTCATGGCATCATCCAATTACGCATTTCAGATGCCCTCCTAATGAAGACCTGTAAGGAGACCAGCTCCAAGGGACTCTTTGACGTCCTTGTGACACTCCATGAAACTCCAAACATCTCCTCCGCCTTCTACCTCTTCCAACAACTCTTCAGCAGTACATGGGATGGGACTTCTGCTGTCTCTGAACACATCTCTGTACTCCAAACAGTCGAATCCCGTCTTGCTGGGATGAAATACTCTATGGACGACAAAGTCCTCTCCTTCATTCTCCTCAATTCCCTTCCAAAAACCCTGGAATGGGAAATGTTCAAATCCTCTGTCATAAACACTGTGGAAGAGAGCAAACTCATGTTTGACTCCATAGAAACTCGCATCACCACCAAAGACTCCCGACTACACCCTTCCGGGCATTCTGAGTCAGCCATGAAAGCCTCCCGAACCAGAAGCTTCAAGCCGTCAGCACATCCCTTGAATGCTAACACTTGGTGTGAACATCACCTCTCTGCAACCCACAACTCTTCCGACTGCAACACTTACAAGAAGTGGGTCTCAGAGCTGAGAAAGGGAGGATTCAGAAAGTTGGAGAAGGGAAAGGATAAGGCGAACATGGTTGAGGGCACACCGGATCCACCGGAAAGCGCAAACATAGCTAATGAACGTGTATCCCATTCCGAGTTGGCAATGCAACGGATTCATGCTTACTTGTCGTCCCAATCTGAGGACAGTGGGAGCAACACCCTAATAATTGATCGACAATGCTGCTGAGGCGGAGCACGAGACAAACTTTATGAAAGGCAGCAATATTATCGCATGGATCACAAGCAGTACATGCTTGTTTGATGGCATCTAGGGTTTGTTGACGGAGACGAGGTGGAGCAGGTGTGGGATCGCCGAATCGCTCTGCAGTGGCAGTGGAGATCAGAGAGTTCCTTGATGATGTACAAGCAATCAGGAGTTGTTCTGGGTAATCGGCTATCCAAGCGACAAGAGGGGTGTGAACAACATGAAGATGACCATTTGGATCTGACATAACCTCGCCCTTCTTGCACGCCATCTTTAAGTTCTGCATTACCAACGACACAGTGCAATGGAAAACGCGCTGTAAAACAACAAACCTTACTAGGTGAGTAGTGAGGTCTATGTGTGTGGGGGTCTAAGGGCGTGATAGGCTCGTCCCCAAAGAGGATCCTATGAGGTTAGTGAAGACTCGAATGAAGGGAATGATCAAGAGAAGGTAAAACTGGCCGTCCGAAGGTAGTCCGGACCGCGGGAAAGTAGGCCGGTCGAAGACCGGTCTGTCGGGCGTGCAGTGGAGAGGTGGAGAAGGTGTGAAGGTGGTCAACGAGCCCCGTAGTGGACTCGGACGTGTGGAAAATGGTAGAGAGAGCGTTCCCGAAAGCGCAATATCGAACAGGTGCCAAAAGATGCATTCAAAATGCCAAGTACAAACTCTTTATAGTCCGGGAATTGCCCAGGACTGTGTAGTTATGGTAGATAAAGTTTAGAACTCTAACGAAAAGATACCTGACAGTCAACAGATATAGAACGATCAAAGAACATAT
>JBBPQL010000830.1:0-16496 GCA_038092515.1 Boletus subparvulus | reverse complement strand
ATGCGGACAGCGCAGATGATGCAGAGGGATCAGGGCGAGGGCGATGATTCATCTCTTCGGTCTGGAACGCTGCTTTGACCTTGTCCATGTCGAGATCAGTGAGAAGGGCAAGCGACGAGGTGAAATGCTTGTATTCATTGCCCAGAGCATCCACAGGCCTTTGGAGCGCAGGAGGGCCTTCATCTCTTCGCTCCAGGTAGTGTAGTTGTTGCCATTAAGAGGCTGAATGCGGTGGTTGTGTTGCTCAGAGGCCATGGGGAGGAATGAGGGCGAAATGAAGCGTCCAGAAAATGGATGTAGCGGAGTGTCGACTTGGTGAAAATAAAGTCGCCTTGAATACTCGTTGAAAGCGAGAGTTTAGGGCGCAGGGCTCATAACCTGTTAAACAGCTGGATCAGACAGCTGGAGTCCAATGTCAGAAACTAATATTATCATGCCAAGAAGCGCTAGGAACATACCTGGAGTCCAATGTCAGAAACTGAAGGGAACTGACATTGGACTCGCAGGATCTATGGGACGACACAATAACAACGATACATAACAACAAGGCGCCACAATGTGGCTGAGAACAATTAGCGCGCAATTAGCAAGCTCAACAGGGAGTGGAAAGAGGGGTTGATAGAGGCAAAGAGGCCTGACATATACGCTTGGTAGGCAACATATTCTGAGTTTCTCCTTGGCAGAGCATAAGAGATCACTTGGATGGTCTTTCCGAATGCAATGACCCAGTCTCCATGACTAGTGATCGCTTTGGACTGCGTGGGAACTTGAATGGAGAGTTGGAACAGCTCCCCAAGGTCTTGGGACTGTTTGGCCTCGACATCAGAGGAGTACTGTGCTCCAAGGACCTTTAAAAGGTCAACTGCATATCCCTTGACAATGTTGAGCCACTGGTCTGGGGGGAAATCTGGGCATCCAGGAGAGAGCAGGAGCTTTCTGACAACAAATATGGGGTCTGCTGACCAGTCATCAAGGAGGTCGAGGCACTGCTGGACTTCTGGCACGAGCTGAGCTCGGAGGACTGAAGCAGTCCCTTTCCAAGGGAAAAGCCCTTCATTGACAGAGGGCCTGTGGCACTTTTTCGACCCCTTGTCTGACTCCTCTCTTTCTGAGTCGACTTGATGCTGCCTCTGGGAGTCTGCTGGGTCGCCTGTGTTAGACAGCTGGATCAGGCAGCTGGAGTCCAATGTCAGAAACTGATATTATCATGCTAAGAAGTGCTAGGAACATACCTGGAATCCAATGTCAGAAACTGAAGGGAACTAACATTGGACTCGCAGGCTCTATGGGACGACCAATAACAACGATACATAACAACAAGGCGCCACAATGTGGCTGAGAACAATTAGTGTGCAATTAGCAAGCTCAACAGCCTGAGGCAGGAATGAACTCGACATCAGAGTCTGGCTCTGCCTGGTTGGAGGAAGAAGTGGGCGATGAAGAAGAGTGTTGGATTGGGGGTTTTGGTTTAGGGGCTCTTGCAACTCGAGTGGAAGATGCTGCTCCCCTGGGCTGATTCTCTCCAGAAGATTCCTGGATGTCGTCCAGGATGCTGATGTAGGATGAGAGTGTGTTGACAAGCTCTTCATTGGTGGGTTCATCCTCTCCAGAAGTGAGGGCTGCCTGGATGTCGAGTAAGGCCTCTGTTTTTGAGATTTCTCCCTTTCTGAACTGTTTGACAACAGCAATGGCAGCCTGGACTGCTGCTGTGGCAAATCCTGCAGGCATGGTGTAGTCTCTGTCCCTTCTGTCAAGCAACTGAGAAGAGATGGTGTGGCTGGAGGAGGATGCATGCTGAGACATGAGGGAAGCGATGGGGAACAAAGTGACTGTATTAACGCAAATTACAGGATCTGGTGGGCCAGGGAGACAACAATATGAGAGACATATAGAAACAGAGCGCTCAAACTGCACACCTGGTGGGACAGGGAGAGAACTGGCTAGAAAGGAGGTTGAAGCGCATCTTCTGTGGCCCAAGAAGGCATATCATGTCTGCCAGGGATTATAATCCATTATAATCCCTTCAAAATTTTCCTGATGTGACTGTGGTGTGGTTGGATTGCAAAAAGAAAGGAGCATGTGCCTGTTTTTTTTTCCATTCCATTTTTCATGTCATGGCTATGACTTCAGGCTATGGCTGTGAGGCCATCTATACCATGTTAGGCAGTAGTTAGTCAATACTGTTCCACTGTCAACCCATGATAAGGTATGGGTATGGGTGTGGGTGTCTGAAAGTCATACATGTTCCCATACCCTTACAATACCCATACCCACACCCATGTGATTGGATGCACAGAAACTTCATTACTTTTATATGGCCTCTGTTGTTTCCATCAGACTAATAGCTGTAGCAATGGCTCTGATTTTTGAATAATGACAAGAGTTCTGATTTCAAATACATAGTAAAACATTTCTCCATTCTCCTTGTGAATGTCTTGAGGTACATAACCCTTTTAAACTTCGTAGTTGCAACCAAAATACACACCCCCCTGTTGTCCAGTGGCACCTCCACCTCCACCTCCATATCTGCCATTGTTGAATCATCCATGCTGATGCACTTGGGCTGTTTTGGATGGTCTTGAAGTAGCACAAACAAAGGGCAGTGCTGCTTTTATCAAGCGACCACTAGGGGGAGGGCAGCACTGTTCCACTGAGTGGATGTGCTACTCAATAGGGGTGCCGAGGATTGTCTAGATGTGAGTTTCAAACAAGGCAGGCAAAGTGTTTGATGAACTCAACCCTGTTCCTTGTCAAAATCGACTGAAAACCAAAAATATCACTGTGCTGGGCTGCATTGATGCTGCCCAATTTGTTTATGGGGCATGGAAAAGATAAAAAGATACCCTAAAATATAATATCAGTGGCTGATGGATGAAAAGTCTAAAGAACATACTCACTGATTGCAATTGTGGGTCATAAACGAGATATCGACAAACCAAAGATCATTTGAACTTGTGGTCATGTGAACTTGACAAAGGATGGACAGACAATTATATGAATGACTGAAATATATACAAGAAATATAGCAGGTGATCCTGGTAGAAAATTGCAAGATGTACTGGTGACTACAATACTTACATATTGCAGAATTTACTGTACTTTATTTTGCAAGATCTTGTCAGCGCATTTTTGAGATTATGTAAGCAGTCTAATGCAGTACTTTGCAATATATCTGTACCACTATTTTGCAAGATCTTCTCAGCGCACTTTTCATATTATGTAAGCAGTCTGATACAGCACTTTGCAATATCTTATCAGCACATTTTAAATGATTATCTAATCTGTCCATTGAACAAAACACAGCTGCTTTTACATAATTACCCTTTTTTGGTCCATCAGGCACAATATGATTGATTCAAAGCAATTACATAATCACTTGGAAGCGGTGATATCACCTATAATGGGCATCTGGGAGTGTACTTTTAACATATTGGCAATGTGTCAAAAATGTGAAAATAGATTTTACTTTTTCCCTTTTTTCTATTACTGCCTTATTAGATCCTTGAACACATTAGATAGGCAGTGTAAACACTCTATTATGATGTAAACAACATGTATCTATACTCAAGACATTTATACAGCCAGGGAAAGTGGCAGAAAGAAGGAAGAAATGCACAAAAACATTTATTAAAGGAGATTCTAAATCGGGATATGTTATGGGAGTAGTGGCTGTTGTTTATAGTCATTGCACCTGGTGATGTCACCGCTTCCAAGTGATTATGTAATTGCTTTGAATCAATCATATTGTGCCTGATGGACCAAAAAAGGGTAATTATGTAAAAGCAGCTGTGTTTTGTTCAATGGACAGATTAGATAATCATTTAAATTGCGGACCAGTGCTGCTTACATAATCATTAAAATGCGCTGATAAGATATTGCAAAGTGCTGTATTAGATTGCTTACATAATATGAAAAGTGCGCTGAAAAGATCTTGCAAAATAGTGGTACAGATATATTGCAAAGTACTGCATTAGGCTGCTTACATAATCTCAAAAATGCGCTGACAAGATCTTGCCAAATAAGATACAGTAAATCCTGCAATATGTAAATACTGTAGTTATCAGAAACCTTGCAATAAGTTACCAGGATCTGGTGAATATAGAGATTGATTAGAAAGCTGTAAGTGTTGCCACTTGTACTTCTCGCCAGGGTGGCATAGGCCAGCCTATGTTTGTGTGATGAAAATGTGAAGTAGCTGTCCTGATTTGGAACAGTCAATGTGGCAATGAAAATATGTCAGTCCAATTGCACTTCAAAATCCAATTTAGTGCACCCACAAGAAATAGACATTCTGAAAGAACTTGATTCTATATTCCATGTCGATTTTTTGTTGGCTTGGTAATCTCATCTCCATTTCCCACCCCCATGTGTGCCACCCTGCCTCTAGTGAAGAGTATGGGAGGAATCACAGGAAATTAGGTAAAAAAACAAAACAAAATATATGTATACCCTTCATATTCCAATGACATCAAATGATTTTTGTGTCCTTATTAGTGAGTCCATTGTGGCATGCTCAAGCAGTTTCCTAAAATGATAAGTCATGGCTCAGGTACAGCGCAGTGCATCTGTGATGTGCATGATCTCAACTTCTCAACCTCTATTGCTGCCACTGGCCTGATTCTGTTCTGGGATACTCCCCCAGCATCTGGAGTCCATATGCGACCATCCAATACATATGTCCGATGTGCCCACTTTGGCCTTGATGTGGCTGTATGATTTGGTAAGTTGTCTTCTTCATTTTCGATCTTTTGAGCTTTTTAGGTTGTGACTTCAGTTGTCCTTGATGATGCGGTGGGTTTATGGGCTCATTAGGACCTCCTGGATGGTTTTTTTGGTTGTTGGGATGGCTCAGGTATGTTGCATCTTGTGCACTTATCGAGTGCTGCTGAGTTGATTCATCTTCAGCTAGTGATTGTATTTCAAGTCATTTTGACTTGTGGTGTGTCACTCATTGCATCGTTTTTATTACCTCAATTCCCAATGTATATGACACCAATGATCTCCATCACTTTCGTGGCTCCAATCATCCTTGGTGTCTCCACTCACGATTTGTCCGCTTCGCTGCTCGGATCACCTGGCTCACCTTGAGCCCATACAGGTGAGTAGTATTTCCAATTTCTTCGCTTTGAGCATTTGCTGATGTGTTCTAATGTATTGTGCAGCTTTGTTGGCCGCTCCCAATCATCTCCATCGCTCCATGACACTGCCAACATGTCCGCTTCGCATCCCAGGTCACCTGGTTCGCTTCCAGGTAAGTCTTTTCAACTTCTTTCCTTTGAGCATTCATTGACATGTCCTGACATGGTTCACAGCTTTGTCAGCCGCTTCTAACTGTCCTTGTGGCTTCCTGGCACTCCTGACATGTCCAGTTTGCCTTTGACATGCTCAACATCATAGCTTGAGGCTGCTCTCTCCCCTTTGAGCTTGACACTTGGGGACTTGGTTCATTGTGGCATGGGGTCGTCAGGTGGTGCAGGTGGTGTAGGGGGTTCATCAGGTATGTCATCAACTGCCACTGCATGGTGCTGATCATTTTTGTCAGACGTCATCGTCAATTCTATGTATGCATGAGTCGTGCTTCCTCTCTCCACCTCACCCTTTGCACCTCACACCCAGTGGCTTTGTTTCATCAGTGCAGTCAGTTAGCATTTGACCACTCTGCCCCTCAATTGGCAGGCTGATGGGTTTGGGTTTGGATTCAGCCACCCCACCACCTTTTCACTTTCCAGACAGCTTGTCAGCCAGATCATGTGATGTACATATGTACCCACTGGCCTCATCAGTCCTGTGCATTTTGCGTGTGGGTTGGGGGTATCAGTGGCTTTGTTGTCAACTTGTTGACCTGCCATTTCACTTTTGCAGTCACTCATGCACTCATGCACTCAATGTTCTTCGTTGTCACCGGTATGAGTCCTCTTACTGGCTTCTCCACCCTCAATGTTGTCACCCACTGCCTCCTTGTGGCTCTCTGTCACTCCATCGACCTCTCTGCTTGATTCTTTGTTGTGTGGCATCCATGTTGGCTGCATGATGGTCGATTCATGAACTAGGACCCTTCTGAGCTCGTTGCTTGTTCCAGTCCAACTTCCTCCCATGAGCAATGTGCTTAGGAGGGCTTCTGGTGGATTGGATGACTCATCCTCTGGCCTTGTGGGCCCAGTGCTTGTCACATTTGGGTTTGTGGTGTCAGCAGTTGAGTCATTGACCTGCCAACTGGCCACATCAGGTTCTGGGTTGCTTGCCAGGGTCATGTATTAGTCATTTTGGCCATGGTTGCTGTGCCCAGTCTTCTCACTGTGGCTTTGTCCTTGCTGACTCTCTTGGCTGCCTTGTGACCCTCTCTATCCTTTTCCTTAATTTGGCTTCCACTTTTTGTGTGACATCTTGATTTGCAATGACTCCTGGTAGACTTTTCTTTGACTTTGACTTTGACTGATCTTGACTTGACTCCAACTCTTTTGCATTCATGCGCCTTGTGGCTGCACTCACCACACTTCTGACAGGCTCTGTTGAAGGTTTTTCATGTGCATGCAGCCACTTGTGGCTCTGCATTGCAACATCCTTCGATTTTTCATAGTCATTCTTGTAGCGGTTGTACTGTAGACTTGTCAAATCAATTTATCAGGTATTTGTAGTAGTTGTGGGCAGTTGTGAGGTAAAGTATTGATCTGAAAATTGAATCTGGAAGACCTATGGTCAAAATGAGTTTTGCCATTGCTTCAAGTTGTCTGTTGGTCTCCAAGGCTGTGCTGTCAAGATAGGAATGTAAACCAGCTTTGTTGATGACCATTGTGACACTTTCGTGCCATGCAGACCAGTTTCATCACAAAAACCACAGATTTATGATATGGTCTACAATGTGTGCTGACTTTGACAACACATGACAATTGTTGCTCGCATTGCATCAATTATGTCATATGTGTCATTGGCGTTGGAACAAAAGTAAGAGTGCCTGTCCAGTCATGTTAGAGTAGAGATTCTCTTGTCATAATGACTCTTTTATAACCACTGCTCTGATGTTACCATCTCATGTGCAGTGTGTAAACTGTGAATGGTACAAGCCCTACAGTGCATTATAGCCTTCTACAGCCCAAATCACCTCATTGAGCTCCTTTTCATTGTCTGTGATCACATTGTCAATGCCATTGCTGATTCTGCCAATGCTGTTAACATGGACTTTGTTGTTGTAGTTGTTGTCATTCTCTTCTGCACCAGGCTCTTCCTCCTCATCCCCTTCAACTTCCGAGTTGAGTTCCTTGTTCCTTTGCATATTATCTTCTGAGTCCAACTTACTATCTTCATCAGATGAGTCTTTTGGGGGATCCCATCATACTTCTTGCTGCAACAGCTCATCCCAATCCCAAGTGACTCTATGGCCAACCCCACTGCCATGAAATCTCATAAACATGTCCCTATCAATGAAGCTGTAAGGATTTGGGTTAGTAGCCTAGTAGACACACTCATACCATAAAACCTACATGTTGACATTAAAAAATGTCCAATTGAGTATGATTTCCAACCCCTTTACTAATGGTTCATAGTGAATGAAGGAGTGGGGGAGGAGTTCCTTTGGTGGACCAACGGTGAATGCGGGAATCAAGTGAACACCTCTAGATAACTGAATTTGGGTCAATGAAACCGAATACAGAATTGGATGTGAGGGTGTCATTTTGCATCCCATCCAGAGTTGAAATTAGTATCCTGGTGAAACAAGCGGACAAAGAGTACATCCATCCACTTCGGTTTCAAGAATGGAGATAGAGTGTCTGTGTGGTGTTCTACCATGATGTGAAATATTAGGCACACCCGGGCATACCAATATGGATGAGAACATTCATCCTCTTGTGAGAGAGTCTGAGAAGTCATACTCATCTCCATTATAGGCAAGACAGTTGCCCAAGCAGGTGGTCTTTGAGATGTGGAATGAAATTCTGACCTACAAAATGTAAGTAATAAAACTGAATTGAGAACTCAAGATGCACCTTGACTGCAGGGTCATACATCTTATCTCCTAGCCAAGTGGTGAGATTGTGGCTATTCCTTGTTGATGCTGCAATGTGGTAGTGGTCCTCAGGTAATGTTCATGCTCATGGAACACTCTTGCTTGTGTGTTTGTCAGCTGCATTCAGTGCTTCTCTGGTGCCATTGACCATGCTGATGAATTGTTCAATTGCTTCTTGATTAGCAATACTCATCTCTCAATTCCCTTTTCTTTTCTGAGTGTGGCTTATGGGACATCATGGAAACATGCGAGGAGTCCTGTGCTTTCGAGTGCCACTTGCCATTGCTTGTATGGTGTCATCAATGGACTGTTTCTGGGCCCTGGAACAGAGTTGGGCATTGTATGACTTGGAACCGCAACCAGAGCAAATATGGAGGGGGCAATGAGCTTTGTTGCATCTGGTGGTTTTTTGCCATTGGCAACAGATTTGGTGACCATCTTGTCATGTAAAAAGGGTTTCACCCTGGCATTCTGTGAAGGTGTTGAACTTTTGATCATAGGTGCACATGGTATTGCAGTGGGTGATGTTGTGGCAGTGCCTTCCAAGGCAGACCACGCAGATGAAGAGAATGAAAGTGACTGGTATGCAAAAGGAGCATGATTTCTTATAAAGCTGATCTGCACCTCCTGATGGTGGGGAAGTAGGGTGCTTCATGCGAGATTTGTGGTGGGACTGGTAAGGAGCTGGTAGCTCCCTACTGATGAGAGTTTGATATTTGTCTGATAGTGTGACAGCTTTTTGCTCAGTCTGAACTGCATTGACAGGGTGTCAAGCAGGTTTTTATAGGTCGTTGGCAGGGTGCCAAGATGGAGTGTGTCAAGTTAAAACACAGCATATACAAGCTGCATTGGGTGCTGTCTGCAAGCAAGATGGAGCGTATGGGAGAAAAAAAAAAGGGAAAGGTTAGCAACATCAGAGAATTTCAAAAAAGGGAGTGGGTGCTTATGTGCTAATCACTTCTGTTTGGTTAGAATAGGTTTGGAGGAGGATGGTGTCCAGTGTGTTGTGGAGGACATCATCATTAATGAGGGAGAGATTGAAAGCTCTCAGGAAAGTGACACAGTTCTGCCATTAACATCATTGTTGGCCTTCGTAGACAAGGAGAGTGCATTGTTGGTTCTTGTTGTGTGAGTTGCACCATTTGTGGTTTTCAAGCATAGACCAAAAATGAATATGCATTTGCACATGGGGGTGGTCCCATCCATGGTTGTACATGAAAGGGACCATGCCCATGCATACTGATGACTGACCAAACTGTTCCATGAATAGGTTCTTGTCTTGAGTGGGCATGCCATCTGTGGAGGGAATGAAGGATAGCATGTCATTATCAAATGCATAGGAAAGGGAGCATCAGCGGCATCTAAGCCCTCGTTGGTGAAGTATCACAGTTTGCAGAACTTGTGTTGCTGTATCTTCCGGATGGCAACTTGTGAGGGTAAGATGATTGGTTCGGACAGAACTGAGACCTTGGGAATAGTCACGAACTTTGCCTTATTTTTTTTTTGCTCTTCCTTGAGGATCTGCACTTCTCCTTCCTCCTGCTCTCGGCAGTCCTGATCTGCATGCTCCTCCTCTTCAACTGCTGCAATGGCTTCTTCTTCATCTTGCCTGGCCCAGGCCTCTTTGTCTCTGTTGTTTTTGATGATCCATTGCTGGGAAAGTAGTTCCATGGCTTGTTGCTCTAACAGTCCTGCATTCAGGAAAGGCTGCCTGTCCTCAGCAAAGGTGAGGGTTGCATAGTCTGGAAGCAATGCGTTGTTGGGGTTTGCCATATTTCAGGACAAGGTAAAGGCTGAGTGATGGTAAAAAGAGTGAATGAAAGACAAAGAGAACAACAGTGTTGATTGCACAACACTGTATATAGGACATGTGAAGCATGGTTGGGAATGGCTTGCAGGTTACTTCCCCACTAATGGCAGCATCCTGTCAATGCCCGAGGACCCTGCCAAAGATGACATTTACAATAATCTGTCATTTTGGGCAGCATTTGACCACATTCCAAACCATTGTTCTGATAAGGCACTGTCTCTGTTTCTGACATTCAAGGAGTTTCACCAGAACCTTGGAAATGGCACAGTTGAAGGAATTCAAGCTGCATTCAAAGACCTGTGGAACAATGTGTGAGTGTCAATGTGTTGCACACTTTCATACCACCCCTGAGATGGGCTTCACAGTGACAGTGACAGATACCATGGGAGATGGCACCTCAACATGGTTGATCAGTGGTGGGAGGGGCCAACTCAGCTGAGGTTGGGGACCTTATGAGCTCCCTAAAATACAAGGCAAGCTTAGAGGATGGAGACAGGACTCACTTGTTATCCAACCAAGGACTTCATGGATAGCATGCTCGCATGGTCCCTGAAATCCTGCTTGCTGGTCAAAGCAGCACTCTGTGTGCTGCAGCATGCCTTCGGTGGCGAGTGCATGACTATATTGGACCTACAGATGAACCTGAGGGAGTGGGAGGTTGTCAGCCAACACCTGAAACAACTTGCATTCAATTCAACTGCTTGAACTCTGTGGACAAGGCAAGTTCTATGCAATTGACATGTCTGGGATGTGAATGAAGACTGAGATGGATGTGTAATTAACCTACTGGTGTTTTGAGCTTGTCAAGTGAAGTGGCATGTCATTACTGTGTTGGATCCATCATCAATCAACCATGTTATGCAAAAATATCTTGCTCATGAGCCACTTGTGCTGAGTAACTTGTCCATCTATTTTGAAGTCCATCTTTGGAATTGCAAGGGCTGGCAGTATAAGGTGGATAAGGGATTGAGCGAAGCCAATCTGCAAGGTGGATCACCATGGTGATAATATTGATAGTGCAGTATGTTGATGCCATGGGTGTGCACACAAATGGGGACTACTACCAAATATATCCACAGCCTGATCTACCTGGCTCAGACAGCTTCATATGGCTGTTGGTGTGGATCAAGTGGCTTGAGGTGTTCCACTATGAGTGGGAGCTTGAGCCTGAAGACTATGGCTTTCCAGCAATGGGCACAAATGGTGTCATACAGCCTCATAAGCTGCTCTCCCATGATACTGTCTAGAGGTGGATCAACAAGGCAACCATGGGTGCTTTCATCCAGGATTCTTTCTCAACCCATTGTTTCCAACAAGGTGGTGCTCAGTACCACTTCATGTTTGCACCAGTTGGTCAGCATTGGCCACTGGTAAAGGTCCATTGATGGGGTGGCTGGGTTGAACAGAAACACGTAGGTCCCAATATGACATTTGTGCCTTCATGTCGCATAGTAGTAACTGTTTTTGTTGTTCCAGTGTAACACCCTAGCACCAGCCCCATGCAACACCAATGGCTCCTTGATGGGGGAGGCCACACTCATCCAACTGGTCTCAGTCCACACATCCATCGCAACTGGATTCGAGTGGTCAAACCTTAACTTACCATTCTGCCTGATGAATCATCATAGTTGACCTTCACTTCTTCAACATTGCCAAACCAACTGTGTTGAAGTCATTGGTATACAGGAGAAATTGTATTCTCCAACAACTCCATGCTAGATGGAATGAAGTGGAATCAGTGATCTGACTTGAAGACTGCCAGCTCAGAGTTCAACTTGAGATTGTGTTGGTGGATGCAATACTCTGATTCAGCAGATAATTCTGGCTCAATCACAATGGCCTGGGAATTTCCCAAGAACATTGGCAGATGGGGTTGTGGTAGGCTCATGGCGATACTGATGGTCATGGTGATCATGAAAAGTGTTCTAGTGGATGGGCACATGAGAGCCTACCTCTATACAATAAGATCTTGGATGCCCAATGCTTCAAACTTGATGCTCCTAATTCTCCCATTGCAGATCAACCAGAACTCCAGTCCCCCAAGGGCACTGGCATAAATGAAGATATTGAAATGAACAAACCTGAGGTCCCCTTGAACCCTTCCAGCAATCCCCCTGTCTTCGAACCTTTGTGACCTGGCAGTGGGCAGCTCTGCCCAGGACAATACATTGAGACATTCAAGGAGTGTGGGAAACATTCCCTGGTGATAGGACCTTCATGGAGGAATTTTGGGCTGATCAGTATGTGGATCAATACAAAGAGAACATTTTCTACCCCTGGGCATCAAAGCAGGAATGGGCTTTCACATCCTGGCTGCTGTGCTCGCATCTGAGCATAGCAGCCATTGACAGTCTCTTGTCACTTGATATCATGAGTATCTATGTTCTCTGCCCTAGTTGTTATCTGATCCAGTACAGATCAAGAGTGCTTCATTGTTGTTCCACTCTGCAAAAGAACTCAGTGTATGGGTTGAAATACTTCCACTGGGGCCAAAGTGGGTCTGCCAAACGCTCCAACCTGAATATCCAGTCAAGAAGCCACTGCCTCTCTTTCATTGCAATCCCATAGACTGTCTACAAGTCTTCCTTAGCCACCTGCCTTTTGCAGATCATATCTCATTTATTCCAAGGAAGATTTGGACTTCTGCTGTGAAGATTTGTTGGGTTTATAATGAGTGGTTAAGTGAGAACTGAGCTTGGAGTATTCAGGTATGCCTACCTTACCACCAGGGGCTGCTCTTCTTGGGGTTGTCCTATCATCGGACAAAATGAATATATCTGTCATGAGTGGCAATCACATCACTCACCCAGTCCTGATAAGCCTTGCCAATATTGACACACATATCTGCAGCAAAACATCACTTCATGCCTATCTCCTGCTCACACTACTTCCCATTGCCAAATTTGCTTACAAAATCCCTCATATTTGCAGCCTCCTACAAGATTGCCTTGTCCATCAAGCACTCAACATTGTACTCATGCCACTGAAGGTCACAGCATGAGTAGGTGTCATGATGAGTGACCCAGTCAGGAATCTATGTTACTGTTTTACTCCATCGGCTGCATAGATCATGGATATCCCAGAAGAGAGTACACTGTCAGCCACAGGTTCTAAAGTATCTCCTGTCACCACAGTCACATCCAGACTGTTGGCAACCCATATTGACATCCTTCTCACACTGTGGACAAATAAACTCTTGTCACCATCTGCACTGCTTGTTCGCAACATTCACCAAGAGATTACAAGAAGTTTCTCAAAGTGATCAAACCTTTGGGTTTAAATGGAGTTTTTGAGCCGGTCTGAATGGTCCAGTGCAAGTGTTGGAGATGATAGTAGGTACTTTCACCAACAATAATAATGATCAATCTAATGTCTCTTCCCCCAGACAGTGTTATTTCCTTGGATGATGATGACAGCTTCACAGCCAATGCCTCACAGAAGATCGGCACTGTGTGCCTCGTGCCTGGTGTGAAGAAGACTAAAACCAGGTTTTCCTCAAGCTTTTATATGGTTGATGTCCACAAGGCCTTTGCCTTCAGGTCCATATACCTGCTCATCATTGAGCCACAATTTGAGTAGTTCTTCCAGCTGCCCTGGAAGTCCTCTACTTACTATGATCACAAGGCTAGGTGATTTAGTGTGCAGTACAATGCTAGGGACAATGCAGTGGCCACAGGATATACTGAGGGTGGTCTATACAGCAGGTTCTTGGCTGTGCATGCTGTTAAGGATGCTGAGGTCAAAGCAATGTGGCAAAAGCTGTGAATATCAAATTCTTAACACAACTAGCATACTTTTCTTTCTTATTTATAATGTATTCATTTGATTGTATATGGAATGTTATCATGTCACTAATCAACTATGGCATCCAGCAGAGTGCACTGCTGGATGCAGCAGGCTATGTTAGCCTCTGCTGCACTTGTATGGTGTCCATCAGAGTGCGCCGCCTGATCCAGCAGACTGTGGTGGCCTCTGCTGCACTCATATGGCATCTGGTGGAGTGTGCTGCCTCTGGTGCACTCATGCAGTGTCCAGCAAGGGATGTGGCAGACCACAGTGGCCTCCGTTGTGCTTCTGTAGTATCTGGCAGACTCAAACAGGAACTCTGTCACACTCCATTGCATGCTGCCAGCCTCTGGCACATGATCTGATGATGTCATGGCTCAGAAAGATATATAATTGGACAGTGCATGTGGCCGCTCTTGCCCTACCCTCTCTCCATCACCAGTAAGTAATCTCCCTTCCTCTGCCTCATATCCCCCTACTCACAATATATCAGTGTCCAACTATTTGCCTTCACCACCACTGTCACCACCACTTTCGATTTTCTTCTTGCAAAACGAGCCACAGTACACCTGCCAGTGCAGGTGTCTGGGTTGCTCCCAATAGGTGCATTGGCACCACTGGATGGTACAAGATGATAACCTCAGGCAATGGTACACTTATGTAAGTCATCTTGTCTGATTCATTTCTACTCTACCAATACAATAATAGTGCGACATGCATGAGGAATCTGACTGTGACCAGTTTGAGTGGGCTTTTTAGGATTCATGTGACAGAGCTTCATCAACACCTCCAAGTCTGCAGACTTTCATCCAGCATCACAAGCACAGATGGTCCCCATTGATTGAGATTGTCTCTCTTTCGCCAGATGCCAGTGGTCACTCATCTCACAAATTACCCAAGAGATGTGCATTATGAACTACAGTGACTCCAAAAACCCTTTCCATACTAACCTCAATGCAAACACCGTGGGAATCGCGCTTAGCTTTGGTGGAGTTATATATAGAACATACTCTTGGCTACAAGATCGCCCCCTGGGTCATGTGATGTGGTTCACATGTTGCCAAGATATGGCCAACCCAAAACAGTAATATGTACATGGAAAGGGTTTTTTCACTTTTGAAATGCAAAGGGTATTTGGATATTATTAGTACTTGGTATAGCCTTCTTTTACTCTAAGCACTCCATGAACCCTCCTAGGCATGTTTTCAATCAAATTCTGACACTTTTCAACTGGTATCATATCCCACTCCACTTGAATCCTTTCCTATAATTCTATAATTCTATTAGGGGGATTTTCATGCTCTGCAAGTCTGCTCTTGAGCCAGCCCCAGAGCTGTTTGATAGGGTTGAGGTCTAGTCTTGAATTACTGCTCTTCTGGCCACTCCTTGACCATTCTCCAGGTGTGCTTGGGGTCATTATTTGGGTTTAAAGCTTGTTTACACAAGACTAATTGGTCTAGTCAGCCTCCAGGGAGCATCCTGCCTCGCCAGCCACCTCTTTCAAACTCCGCCTGGTGGGCCACAGAGGCTGCGCTTCAACCTCCTTTCTAGCCAGTTCTCTCCCTGTCCCACCAGGTGCGCAGTTTGAGCTCTCTGTTTCTATTTTTCTCTAATATTGTTGTCTCCCTGGCCCACCAGATCCTGTAATTTGCGTTAATACAATCACTTTGTTCCCCATCGCTTCCCTCATGTCTCAGCATGCATCCTCTTCCAGCCAGACCATCTCTTCTCAGTCGCTTGACAGAGGGGACAGAGACTACACCATGCCCACAGGATTTGCCACAGCAGCAGTCCAAGCCGCCATTGCTGTTGTCAAACAGTTCAGAAAAGGAGAAATCTCAAAAACAGAGGCCATACTCGACATCCAGGCAGCCCTCACTTCTGGAGAGGATGAACCCACCAATGAAGAGCTTGTCAGCACCCTCTCATCCTACATCAGCATCCTGGATGACATCCAGCAGCCTTCTGGAGAGAATCAGTCCAGGGAAGGACCATCTTCCACTCAAGTTCCAAGAGCCCCTAAACCAAAGGCCCCTATCCAACACTCCTCTTCATCGCCCACTTCCTCCTCCAACCAGGCAGAGCCAGACCTTGATGTCGAGTTCATTCCTGCCTCAGGCGACCCAGCAGACTCGAGGAGACAGTGCCAAGTTGACACAGAAGAGGAGTCAGAAGAGGGGTCGAAGAAGCGCCACAGGCCCTCTGTCAATGAGGGGCTCTTCCCTTGGAAAGGGACCGCTTCAGTCCTCAGAGCTCAGCTCGAGCCAGAAGTCCAGCAGTGCCTCGACCTCCTTGATGACTGGTCAGCAGACCCCACATTTGTTGTCAGAAAGCTCCTGCTCTCTCCTGCATGCCCAGATTTCCCCCCAGACCAGTGGCTCAACATTGTCAAGGGATATGCGGTCGATCTTTCCAAAGTCCTTGGAGCGCACTACTCCTCTGATGTCGAGGCCAAACAGTCCCAAGACCTTGGGGAGCTGTTCCAACTCTCCATTCAAGTCCCAAAGCAGTCCAAAGCGATCACTAGCCATGGAGACTGGGTCATTGCATTCGGAAAGACCATCCAAGCGATCTCTTACGCTCCGCCAGACAGAAACTCAGAATATGTTGCCTACCAAGCATATATGTCGGGTCTCTTCGGCTCTATCACCCCCTCTTTCCACTGTTGAGTCATTGACTTGGTGTTAGACAGCTGGATCAGACAGCTGGAGTCCAATGTCAGAAACTGAAGGGAACTGACATTGGACTCGCAGGCTCTATGGAACGACGCAATAACAACTATACATAACAACAATGCGCCACAATGTGGCTGACACAATTAGTGCACAATTACCATAGTCAACACTTGGATAAAGCCATCAGACTGTGAGCAGCCAATCAAAAGCACCTTCGCCTCAG
>JBBPQL010000829.1:0-16502 GCA_038092515.1 Boletus subparvulus | reverse complement strand
CTAAAGGCAAAGAAGACGGACCACCGCGCGGAACTCTTTGAGCACGCCGTCAAGACAGCGTCGGATATCCAGAGCACGAATCGCAAACTGCTTTTGCGAATGCGACTGTGAGTTTGAGAGTGCTGTCGTTGTTTATTGCTTGGTTGATTTCGTGGCAGACAACAAGCAGACTTGGTTGTCAAGAGCCCCAAGTCGAGACGGGATCAAACCCAGAACCTGCTCGACGCACCCATGACCATGGGAGACTTGAGTTGAGATGGAAATGCTACCTTGCCTCCCCACCTTGTCATATAGCACGCAGATGCAAACCGAGTTCGCGCGTGCGAGCGGCGAGATACAACAAATGTGTAAATTACAGTTTCGAGTCCCCGAAATACTCGTTCACCAGTGCCTCCTTCTGTAGTTTGAGTATCACGCCTTCCAGTTCTTCTCGTGTCGGCATTTTCGGTGGTAGGAGGTCCTCTGGTGAGAGGAACGAAATGTACGACGCTGCCAGCTGAGCGTGGGCTTGCATCGAGTTTGGTGCGGGGGCTGGCGTGACCGGTTGTTGTGCCAAGTCAGTCTTTGATCGTTTGGCGTGTTCGGGTGGAGGGTCGTCCTCGTTTGCCATGCTGTCATCGCCATCAGCTTTCCGCTTTGCATTGGACGATGATGAGGCATTCGCGGGCGGTGAATCGGACGGTGTAGCGGCTGTAGACTGTCCGGAACCACGAGGAAGGTCGGGTATGGGGTCGTCCGCCGGAATCTCAAGCACCTCGCGGATACGTAGCTGTGCCTCCCGCCACTCGGCCTCCTCCGCCTCCCTCTCATACTCGATCAACCCGTCCCCCGACTGTGTCTCATCCAAATCGCCAAAGTAGGCTGGTCCTTGATGCATAAACTTTTTGTAATAGGCCAAGGCTTGGTTTTCCTCCTCTTCCTCCTTCTTTCGACTTTGGAAGAGTTCGCGGACGCCGGGGAGTTCTTTGGCGCGACCAAAGTACCTAGGTAAGGTGAGCGACGCAAGACGGGGGGAGAAGAAGGAACGGACTTGTATCCTTTGGTACCGGGCACTTCCTTGCCGTCGTCGTCCAGCATGGCGACGTTCCGCCTATAATTCGCACCTCCAAGCGCGATAATCTGGTTCTCCCAATGTCGTTTCTCGCGCAACAGCTTGTTGATCTCATCGTTGATATCGCGCACCTCGTAGTCGGTCAGACCAGCTGCGTCGAAGGGGGAGTGAGACGAGCCTGTAAAAAGACAACGTGAACGTACAGTCCTGGATCTTGGACACCTTTCGGCTGATCTCGCGGAGGATTTCGCCGCGCCAGCGTTCGCATTCACGCAGGCTTTTGCATGCGCTGGCCATTTTGGGGCGTTTGTCGCCACGGGTGCCGAGACCTAGCTCTGCCGCTTGGGCTTCGCGGAAGCGATAGAGCATGGACTGCGCCTTTTCTTCATTACGCGCCTATAGAAAAGGGTCGTTAGGGCGTCTTGAGAGCTCGAAGGAAGATGTGGGCGTACCATGGTGGTGGTGAGATGTTGAGTATGTTTGTTTGGCAAGAGCTTTAGAAACAAACAAACCCACGTGGCTGAGAAACGCCTTTTGCTACATCTTATCTCATCTAGGACCAAATATGACGTTCCTTGTGCCGGGTCGTCCCAGTGATAGTGCCCAACTCGACATTCGGGATGGCAATGTCGGATCACTGCGTGTATTTTTCGTTGTAGCGAACCACGGCCTCTACGAGTAACCTTCCATGCTCATGACAGGAGTGAATTCATCTCAGTTGATCAGCGACCGCCTGGGCTGTCACGATCATTCAGTTCACCAGTACCGCAATGGAAAGTCGACGCCGGAGCGAAGAGAAGGATAGAGTCGACACCTCGTTCCTTGATCAGAAGCAGTAAACTATTACATGACAGTCCATCATTGTGTGCAGCAGTGTGCTGCGAGTCGTCACAGAGTCCCCAACTCAAACGTACATGCG
This sequence comes from Boletus subparvulus, assembly GCA_038092515.1. Classification (NCBI taxonomy): domain Eukaryota; kingdom Fungi; phylum Basidiomycota; class Agaricomycetes; order Boletales; family Boletaceae; genus Boletus; species Boletus subparvulus. The sequence goes on along the minus strand of JBBPQL010000829.1, from coordinate 14,532 downwards.
GAGGAGTCCACGACGATCTCCTGTGGGAATCATATCGGATGTTTGTTTGGCAAGCGCTTTAAAGTTAGAAACAAACAAACACCCTTGCTCCGTGGCTGAGAAACGCCTCGTGGCTTGTACGATGTCGCCACAATTCTCGGACGAAGACATCGCAGAAGAACAAGCCCACTTTTCCAACGTCGTCGCCACCTTTCGACAGTATGTACATTACTCGGTAAATCGAACCTCGTCCAAGGAGTCCCGACGCACTGACCCCCGCTCGCAGCTGACCGCCAACAATCGTCGCCGAAAGGACCTATATAAGCTTCCCCACGCAGACAAGGCGTTGCTCGATGCGATAGGCTATCGACACAAACTCCAGGAGATCGACGCGGCCATTCTCGCCAACGCCGAATTTCTGCACAAGATCGTCGCGAATCCAGAGATATTCGGGCATGATGTGGACGTGGTCGTGGGAGAGGACGGCGCGGTGGAGGAGTCGGAGCGTCCTTTTCAGCGGGCATCGGGACCCCACGAACGAGGTGAGACGATACAGATGTGTTCATCGTTTTTCAGGCTCTGTTTATGGTCTGCGATGTTTGTTTTCAGGCGACGATGAACACCGCACGCAGAGTCGCTCGCACGACTACACCAACGATGCGAAAACGACGGATCCGAGGAGACAGAATGGACAGGGACAGGCGAGGTACAAAGCCACGGACTTTGACATGGACAAGTTGAGGAGCACCCTCAAGCAGTTCGTTCGCGATTGGAGTGAAGACGTGCGTGTTTTCGTGATTCGACCTTTGTTCGCCGTCCGTCATCGATGCGTCATCAGGGGAAAGCCGAGCGTGATTCGTGCTACGAGCCGATGAAAAGAGCCCTCGAGGAATATTTCGAGGGTCGAGACAGGTTACATCAGAGCTTTCTGATGGGACTGGACTGGATGTTGACTTGGAGACTGCAGGCAAACGATCCGAGTCCTCGTCCCCGGAGCAGGTCTGGGGAGATTGGCGTATGACGTGGCGAAGCTTGGTTGAACGCACCCGCTATCCACACTCGAGGCGCGACACTGACACCCACCACCAGGTTTCCCTTGTCAAGGAAACGAATTCTCTCATTACATGCTCCTCTCCTCGTACCTCATACTCAACAAGTATGCTTTCGGGCTTACTACAATTGACACCATCTAACCGATGACCAAGGACCGAGTCGATCGGGGAGCACACCATATACCCGTACATTCACTCGTTTTCGAATATTCCTTGCAAAGACGCGCTGCTTCGACCCGTGAAAATCCCCGACGTCCTCCCGTCCAGTTTACCTCCCGGAACCGAATTTTCCTTGGTAGCTGGTACGCGCTCGCCTTTCTTCTGTCTGCGTCTTTCCTTGCTACAACTTTGCGCCCAGGCGACTTTGAGGAGATATATGGGGCTGAATACACGGACGAGAGCGAACCGCATGCCGGACAATGGGACGCCGTGCTCACTTGTTTCTTCATCGATACCGTAAGGGACCTGTCCAAAATCGCACACGATCCCACTCAGCCCCTGATCGCAGGCCAAGAACATCGTGAATTACCTTCGTATCATCCATCGCATCCTTGCGCCGGGTGGCGTTTGGATCAATCTCGGTACGTATGCGTCGTTCGAGCGTCCTCCTTACTTGCCTTTTTTTTACTTTTTACTTTTTCAGGCCCATTGTTGTGGCACTTTGAAAACAACAACACCAACGACCCGTCGATAGAGTTGGATCTGGAAGAGGTGAAGGCGTTGGTGCGCGAGATGGGTTTTCGGCTGAGCGTGCGTCTCTTTGTCACTCCATAGCTGCACGGGTTGGATTGACTTGATCGTCGACAGGACGAGCGGACGATCGAGACGAGTTATACGAGTAACGACCAGTCTATGCTCGGATATATTTACAAGGCTGCGTTTTGGAAAGCGACCAAGGACGCCGAGTCCGCTTAGTTCTAGTTGTCGGTCGGACCACGACGCAGATCGTCCGCATATATACATAACCAAGACTTTGGGTGTTTTCTCGTGTGAGCGCACGTTCCACATGCAAGGAGGTACGAGCTTTCCCCCCAAAAGAAATTGAAGCGATTGGCGAAGCCAATCGCTTTTGCGGCTCTGGACTTCTTTTTCCTTGTACACGTCCACGAGAGCGATTTTAGGAAACGAGGACTCGGAAAACGTGACCGAGACGCGTCTTTGACTCAGACCTATACCTACAAACCAACTCCCCAGGTACTCAGGTATCCACGCTTTGAACACCACCATAATCTAATTTGCTTTGTCTATCATTAGCCCCATTTCGCTCACGCACAACCAGCTTTTACAGAATTTTTTCTGCCTGTGACTCTGACCCGACGATGTGGTCGGACACGTAGTAGTCGTGCATCCACGACTATACGACGATCGATGGCGACCTGATTGGAATAACCTGGATGATCGATTGATCAACCTCTGAAAGATGTTTCTTCTGTCAGCAAGACGTACGAGATATAGGGGTTAGCGAAACATCGATGATGTGGGCGATCTGAACGTGAAGTTGTTTCCCGGTCACGTTTTTATCCTATCTCCTTTAAAATTGATCGCGCACCCTAGAACCGCAGTTTCAGTGCCTTGGGCCCAACCCGATGAGGGTCGTCAAATCTCAGCTTGTCAATCAATGATTCTATTTCGCTCAAACTCCAAACGCCCGAACTTCAACGTACACCTTTCGCATGGTCTTATCAGGCATCGATTGGAGTATCGATGAACGTGCGATGACCTTATTTGAGGTTCCGTCGGAACCAGATGTTTAACAGATTCTCGACTGGGTGCCGAGCAAGACCAGATCACGCCATTGGAAGACTGTCAAGCGTATTTCTCTACTCCACCCCGCGTGATATCCCCAAAGCTGGCTATGCGTTACGGCTCGACGTGAGGCACAACAACAGGATGACCATTCCGAGGCATTCATTATTCTCTGGAACAACCCTCGTTGGGGATCTAAATACAACTAACGATAATGGACGTCACTAGATATCACTGCATGGGCACCCTCGAACTTTATCTATCATTTTCTCCGACCAATTCCGCGTTGCCCTCATGATGGACTGCAATTGGGAGGGGGTAGGAGCACACAATAATTGGAATTGGCCGAGGCTGCGCCACTGGCACTGCGGAAACGCATATAAAGACTGGGACATATCTGCACGGTTTGTACCCAGAAACCCACGTTCCAATCTCACATATATAAAGCCATGAGTGGCCCTGAAGACGGCACATATCGGATCCAACTTGCTCTAGTTCCCAACCCATTGATCGGCGTGGATGATGTTCCTGTTATTCCGAAGCCCGTCATCACAGATGGCGCCAACAATGTTGTAAGTCCATTTGTTTTCGTCCTGCACCAACGATATTTGTATCGTCCGTTCAACTCCCAGTCTTCATTTTTTATATGCTGGAATAATCTGCTGAATGAACCCTCACTCTTTTGTAGTGGAACGTCAAGAAGTTGGCGGACGGAAACTACACTTTGACCTTAGAAGAAGAAGCCGGAGGTCTTCTGTTCATCCAAGACGACGATGGGAAGCTGGTCGGAAGTCCCATCCCACCTCCATCCAGCTGGTCCATTCGAGGACAGGAAGGCGGACCCTACACGTTAGTCCCTGTCTGCCTTTCGCTGTAGTATGTTGCCCCCAACATCCAAACTGAAATACGGCAGAATCGAGGTACCCAGCGGAATTTGGCCGTCCAGAGGCTGGACTGTGAGGAATCCCGTGCCCGGGTCTCCTGTGCGGGATGTCTGTCGATGAAGATTTATTGATGCTCACGTCGTTTGCCCCACAGGTCATCATCGGCATCATCGAGATTCCGCTGCCAAACCAGAAGTGGAACTTCATTCGCTTGCCTGATCCAGAGTAGAGCGTCACCCGAAGCTCAGGGGAATGTAGCGAGGAAAGCGTTGTAATTGTATGTCGTCGAACTTTTATCGCCGATCGCGAGGCGGTGTCCAGTTGTCGTGTATTGTATCGAAATGTGGGTATGAACGCTACCGTGCTCAAGAGGGTGAACCATTGCAAATCATATCCTACTTGGAAACGTGGGTGTGTCCATGAATTTGATGGGGCACGTTTGCACGAACGTATAGATGATTCTCCCGGCCAGATAAAACCATGAGAAGCAATCGAAGTAAGTGTCCGAGTCCACGGATCTGTAGTTATTTTTTCTCCCGAATCTTGCTTGTTACCAAGTTACTCTGCATCCGGCTTGCCCCCCCTCAATATCTTGAACTTCCAAAACAGTAACGGATGCCCGTCGATAAATTACCCGATTACACCACCACCCTCTTGGAATCTCGCATCAGCGCCAACTGCCCCTCCACGTGAGGTGCTTGCATGCTAAACTCGACTCAGGGATCGACGGACCCCACTTGGGCCTCGTGCAATCGCGTCCACCATTGTCCGAGCTCTGTTTTGATGGCGGAAACAATCATACCGGAATAAGCCCGATGCCATAGTCCTTGTTTGCCTCACACCACTGGCATGCCAAAGTTCTTCGCCACCTGCATCCTCGCGAGGGGTTCTGTAGATGCGCCATCAGGCGGAATGGACGTCAAGAAAGAATCGTTCTTGTCGTCTCGATTCTGAAGTGAGCAACAACACTTGCCTCATGTGCGTTGGGGTGCGAGCGTCTCAGACGCATGATGGACGAGCGCTTGGAGAGTCGCGTAGTGTGGCCCAGGAAGTGTATCTACGAGTGTCGCATGCACTAACTGATCGAGGAGTTCAGGTGGTCTAATGATCAGAGACTGAAATAATTTGCGAGTGCTTTTCCTTTTCATCGGTATCGTTGCTTGAGAAAGATGATTTGGAGGAGCACATCCGAATCTGAGACGCGGATGGTGAGTCACTCTGGACTCGATTTATCATGACCATGCGGGGAATCGTGTGCTTGTGATGTGCAAGGGAAGGCGTGGTAGTAGGGATCGACTACCGGGTACGGATTATTGCGATCATCAGAATTAGGGTCGTGGTGTTGCTGGCGGAACTAAGATTGTGTTTGCAGACGAGCATGGCGACGTTCCGTCTGTAATTCGCAACTCCGAACGGGATGACTTGGTTCTCCCGATGTCGTTTTTCGTGCAACAGCTTGTTGATCTCGTCGTCTGCATCTCATAGTCGGCCTGACCAGCTACGTGAGATGAGCAAGGTGGACGAGCGTGAACGAAGACGACATGAGGGCGGATAGTCCTGGATCTTGGACACTTTGCTGCTGACCTCGCCAGCGTTCGCTTCACGCAGGCTTTTACATGAGCTGGCCATTTCGAGCCGTGTGTCTGCGCGGGATCCGAGGCCCAGCTCTGCAGCTTGGGCTTCGCGGAAGCGATAGAGCATGAACCGCGCCTTTCTTCATTGTGCGCCTATAAAAAGGTCGTTAGGGAGTCTTGATTGTTCGAAGCAAGATATAGGCGTACCGTGGTGGTGGCGCCGGGTGGGCAGGTCTATTTGGCAAGAGCTTTAGAAACAAACAAACACACGTGGCTGAGAAACGCCTGTCGTTTGTGACGATACTACGATATCGCCAACTCTCGGATAAAGACGTTGGAATGGGGCAAGCCTTTTCGAACGTCGTCGCCACGTTTCGACAGTATACTCAGCACTCGGTGTAAGTAGTCCTAACGCACTGAGCCCCCTCACAGCTGACTGCCACCAATCGTCGCCGAAAAGACCTGTATACACCTCGCAGACAAGGCGTTGCTCGATGCGATATGCTACAGACGAAAACTACAAGAGCTCGACTCAGCCATCCTCGCCAACGCCAAATTAAGATCGTCGCGAATTCAGAGATATTCGGACACAATGTTGATATGGTCGTGGGAGGACGGCGGGGTGGAGGATTCGGAGCGTTCTTTGCATCGGCCGTCGGGATTCCATGGACGAGGTAGGACGATTCAGAGTGTACATCATTTTCCACGCTCTCTCGTGGTCGGCGCTTTTTTTCAGGTGACGATGAACACCGCACGCACAGTCGCTCGCATGGATAGGGACAGGCGAGGTACAGAGCCACGGACATTGACATGGACAAGTTTAGGAGCACCCTCAAGCAGTTCGTTCGCGATTGATTGCAGCGAAGACGTGCGTGTTTTCGTGATTCGACCTTTGTTCGCCGTCCGTCATCAATGCGTCATCAGGGGAAAGCCGAGCGTGATTCGTGCTACGAGCCGAAGAAAAGAGCCCAGCTTTTACAGGATTTTTTCTACTTGTGACTCTGACTCGGCGATGTGGTCGGACATGTAGTAGTCGTGCATCGGCGACCTGATTGGTATAACCAGGATGAACGATTGGTCAACCCCTGGAACATGTTTCTTCTGTCAGTGGCAAGAAGGGCCGGACGTCTAAGGTCTAGGGGTGTGCGAAACATCGATCTGAACGTTGAGTTGTTTCCTGGTCACGTTTTTATCCTATCTCATTCAAATTTGATCGTCAATCTCAGCTTAGGGATTCTATTTCGCTCAAACTCCATGCCCGAATTTCAATATACACCTTTGGCATGATAGGCCCATCTTCAACCGCGATCCGATTGGGTATCGATGAATGTGCGATGACCTTATTCGAGGTTCCGTCGGCAGCAGATTCTCGACTGGGTGCCGAGCAAGACCAGATCAACTGTCAAGCGTATTTCTCTACTCCGCCCCACTTTATATCCCCAAAGCCGGTTATGCGTTACGGCTCGACGTGAGGCGTAACAGCAGGCTGACCATTTCGAGGAATTCGGAGCATTCATTATTCTCTGGAACAACCCGAAGTACCTCATTGGGGATCTCGTTGATTGAAATACAACTGGCCACTTCTAGATATCGCCGCATGGACACCCTCGAACTTTACCGACCAATTGAGCTTTGCCCTCATGGTGGACTGCAATTGGGAGGTGGCGTACACAATAATTGGTCAAGGCAGCGCCATTGACACCGCAGAAACGAATATATAAGGCTGGGGCCCATACGCGCCGTTCGCACCCAGAAACCTACATTCCAATCTCACATATATAAAGCCATGAGTGGTCCTGAAGACGGTAAATATTGGATCAACCTTGCCGTAGATCCCAAGCTATTGATCGGCGTGGAGGATGGTGATGCTCCCGTGAAACCCGTCATCACAAATGGCGATGACAATGTTGTAAGTCCATTGCTTTTCGTTAGCGCCAACTACGCTCGTTACATCCATTCAACTCCCGGAGTTCACCTTGTCTTCCCTTCTTACATCGGAATGATGTGCTGATTGGGGTCTCGCTCTCTTACAGTGGACCGTCACGAAGTTAGACGACGGAAACTATAGTTTAGTCTTAGAACAATCCGAACGTCCCCTGTACATCCAAGCCGATGAAGGCGACCTTGTTGGAAATCAAGACCCGCCTCCATTTTCCTGGACCATACGAGGACGGGATGACGGACTTTACACGTCAGTGCCTGTGTGCCTTTCACTGTAGTATGTTATCCCTAACATCGAAACTACAATACGGCAGAATCGAGGTACCCAGCGGCATTATTCCGACCAGAGGGTGGACTGTGAAGAATCCTGAGCCCGAGTCTCCTGTACGGAAAGTCTGTCGATGAAGATTTACTGATGTTTACGCCGTTTGCGCCACAGGTCACTATCACGCTGTTCGAGATTCCGCTGCTAAACCAGCTGTGGAACTTCAAACGTTGGCCTGGTCCAGAGTAGAGCGTCGCCCGAAGCTCAGAGGGATGTCGCGAGGAAAGCGTTGTGATTGTATGTTGCAGGAGTTTCGGATGAACGAGGTCACGTTCAGTTGTCGTGTATTGCTTCCAATCGAAATGTGCGGTATGAACGCAATCGTACTTCAGAGAGAGAACCATTGTGCATCATATGCGGCTTGGAAACTTAGTGGTAATGTACGAATTTGATGGAGCACGTTCGCGTGAATGAATCTCTCAACGAGATAACAACACGAGAAACAATTGAAGCAAGTATTCGAGTTGGTTAGCTTTTCCCCCGTCATCGAATCTTCCCCATCGCAGAGAGCTGTTAGCGAACCCCTGAGACCCGTGCCAATCTGTGTGGTCCGGCATCTCGCTTTGTTACCGAACCCTGTATTCTTAGCATCGTGCCGCGGTCTCTCAGGCTGGTGAACATGACATGATGCAGATGGTGACCAACTTGCTCCACTGACGCCGGTTCCTCCATTGGCCCCCTCCACTGACGCCGATTACCCGGATCCCAAAACAGCAACGGATACCCCGCCAATAAGTTCCCTCACTCCTCCACTGTCGCCCTCCCGAAATCCCACGTACCCTGGTTGATCGAGTAGTTCAGGTGGTCCAATGATCAGAGCTATGAAATAATTGGCGAGTGTTCTTTTCGTCGGTATCGTCACTGGAGAATGATGATTTGGAGCAGATAGTGAGTCACTCTAAACCCCTTGACCGATCGTGAGCAAGGGAAGTACGCGGTAGTGCTAGGGATCGACTACCGGGTTTGGATTCTCGTTGCGACCATCAGGATCCGGGCCATCCGGGCGGTGATGATGGTGCTGGCAGAACTGAGATTGTGCTTGCAGACGGGTCAGCGTGTGGGCGGTGACGAAGAGGAATGGCAATAAGGACTTGGAAGCATCCAGGCCTTGCGCGCCATGGCCCATGGTGATGAGAGCAGATGAGTCACACCGACATCCCCCCTTTTTTCTTTGGGGGGCCTTGTTTTTTGTCCGATAGGGCTACTAGGACTCTTTACTGGATAGTACATGCGATATTCTGGGTGTAGTATGTGTAGTATCTGGAGGCGAACAAACCGTACCGTGTGTGTAGGTAGGAAGTGAATCCATCTTTCGTATGTGTGGCCGCTTCGGCGGTGCTTCCCTCTCTCAACTTACTGTGTACTCCGCCAACCCCAGCCCCATCCTCAAGCACCTACCTCACCTCTTCCAAACTCAATCCGACCGTCTCTCGGAGACGACGCAAAAGACGAACTCCAACAATGTGACCGAGAAATGCCTTTGCTCCAGTTCTCGGAAGAAAACGCTGGAGAAGAACAAGCTCACTTTTCGAGCGTCTTCACCATGTGTCGACAGTACACTCAGTACTTGGTAAATCGAACCTCTTCCAAGTAGTGCTGACGCACTGACCTCACTCGCCGTCGCTCACAGTTAACCGCCATGTATGCGCTTCCCCCCGCAGACAAGGCGTTTCTCGACTCGATAGGCTACAGACGCAAACTCCAAGAGATCGACGCAGCCATCCTCGCCAACACCCACTTTTTGCATAAAATCGTCGCGAATTCACACGTATTCGGACGTGGTCGTGGGAGAGGACGGCGGGGTGGAGGATTCGGAGTGTTCTTTGCAACGGTCGTCGAGATTCCATGAACAAGGTAGGTCGATTCATCAATTTTCTGGCTCTACTCATGGTCGCTGGTCGGTGTTTTTTGTGTCCAGGTGACGATGAACACTGCACGCACAGTCACTCACACGATTACCCCGACGTCACGAAAACGACGGATCCCAGGAGACAGCATGGACAGGGACACAAAGCTACGGACTTTGACATGAACAGGCTGAGAAGCAGTTTGTTCGCGATTGGAGTGAGTGTTTTCGTGGTTCGACGTTTGTCCGCCGTCCGCCGTCGATGCGTCATCAGGGGAAAGTTAAGCGTGATTCGTGCTACGAGCCGATGAAAGGCACCTCGAGGAATATGTCGAGGGTCGAGATAGGTTGCATCAGAACTTTCTGGTGGGACTGCACTGGATGTTGACTTGGAGACTGCAAGCGAACGATCCGAGTCCTCATCAGAGCAAGTCGAGGAGATTGGCATATGACGTAGCGAAGCTTGGTTGAACGCATCACACTTGAGGCACGATGCTGACACCGACCACCATTCGTTTGTCAAGGAAACGATTTTTTTCATTACATGCTCCTCTCCTCGTACCTCATCCTCAACAAGTACGCTTCCGAGCTTACTGCAACTGACACCATCTAACCGATGACCAAGGACCGAGTCGATCGGGGAGCACACCATATACCCGTACATCCACTCGTTTTCGAATATCCCTTGCAAAGATGCGCTGCTTCGACCCGTGAAAGTCTCCGACGTCCCGTCCGATTTACCTCCTGGAACCGAATTTTCCTTGGTAGCTGGTACGCGCTCGCCTTTTTTCCGTTTGCGTCTTTCCTTGCTGCAACTTTATGCCAGGCGACTTTGAGGAGATATATGGGGCTGAAGACACGGACGAGAGCGAACCGCATGCCGGGCAATGGGACGCCGTGCTCATCTGTTTCTTCATCGATACCGTAAGGGACCTGTATCAAATCGCACACGATCCCGCTCAACCCTTGTTTGCGGGCCAAGAACATCGTGAATTACCTTCGTATCATCCATCACATCCTTCCGCCAGGTGGCGTTTGGATCAATCTACCTTTTTCTTGAACGTGAACGACGTTTTCATTCCGTTCGAACGCCCCCCTTGCTTTCCTTTTTACATTTTACATTTGCAGGCCCGTTGTCGTGGCACTTTGAAAATAACAACACCAACGACCCGCCGATAGAGTTGGATCTGGAAGAGGTGAAGGCATTCGTGCGCGAGATGGGTTTTCGACTGAGCGTGCGTCTCTTTTTCTTGCTTGGCCCATGGGTTCGTGGGTTGGACTGACTTAATGATCGTCAGCTGGACGACCGGACGATCGAGACGAGTTATACAAGCAACGACCAGTTCATGCTCGGATATTTTTGCAAGGCTGCGTTTTGGAGCGATAAGGGGCGCCAAGTCCGCTCAGTTCTAGTTGCGGATCGTCCGCATGCATACATAACTGAGACTTTAGGTGTTTCTTCGTGTGAGCGCACGTTCCACATACAAAGAGGCGTCAAGTTTCCCAAAAAAAAATATTACAGCGATTGGCCAAGCAAGCCGCTTCCGCGACTCTGGACTTCTTTTGTTTTTTCCTTTTCCCCTGTGCACGTCCACGAGAAAGATTTTAGGAAACAAGGACTCGGAAAACATAACCGAGATACGTCTTTGACTCAGAGTTATACCTATAAACCAACTGCCCAGGTACCCAGGTATCCACGCTTTGAACACCATCATAATCTGATTTGCCTTGTCTATCATTAGCCCCATCTCGCTCGCGCACAACCAGCTTTACAGGATTTTTTCTACCTGTGACTCTGACTCGACGATGTGGTCGGACACGTAGTAGTCGTGCGTCCACGACTCTACGACGATCGATGGCGACCTGATTGTCATAACCAGGATGATCGATTGATCAACCCCTGGAAAAAAATTCTCCTGTCAGTGGCAAGAAGGGCGGACGTACAACTGGGCGAAACATCGATCATGTGGGCTCTCTGAATGTTGGGTTGTTTCCCGATCACGTTGTTATCTTATCTCATTCAAAATTGATCGCGCACCCTAGAACCGTCAATCTCAGCTTAGTGATTCTACTTCGCTCAAACTCCACGCCCGAACTTCAACATACGCACCTTTGGCATGATAGACATCTCCGGCCGCGATCCGATTGTTCCCTAGAAGGCATCCATTGGGGTATCTATGAACGTGCGATGACCGTATTCGAGGTTCCGTCGGAACCAGATGTTTAATAGATTCTCGACTGGGTGCTGAGCAAGACCAGATCAACTATCAAGCGAATTTCTCTACTCCGCCCTGTGCTGTATCCCCCGAAACTGGCTATGCGTTACGGCTCAACGTGAGGCGCAGCAGCAGGCCGACCATTTACGAGGGATTCGAAGCATTCTTTATTCTCTGGAACATCCCGAAATACTTCGTTGGGGATCTCGTCTATTGACATAGACATCACTACACGAACACCCTCGAACTTTATCTATCATTTTCTCCGACCAATTCCGCTTTGCCCTCACGATGGACTTGAATTGGGAGGTGGCAGGAGTACACAATAATTGGAATTGACCGAGGCCGCGCCACTGGCACCGCGGAAACGAATATAAAGGCTGGGGCCCATCCGCACCAGAAACCCACATTCCTATCTCACATATATCACGCCATGAGTGGTCCTCCAAGCGGGAAATATTGGATCCGACTTGCTCTAGGTTCCGAGCCATCGATCGGCGTGGATGCTGGTCCTGCTCCCGTAAAACCCGTCATCACGGAGGGCATTAACAATATTGTAAGTCCAATGCTTTTCGTTCAGCGCCAACGACATTTGTATCGTCCGTTCAACTCCCAGTCTTCCTTTTTCATATGACGGAATCATGTACTGAATGGACCCTCGCTCTCTTGCAGTGAACCGTTACGAAGACGAACGAAGGAAAGTACACTTTGACCTTAGAAGAAGCCGGAGATTTTCTGTTCATCCAAGACGATAATGGGAAGCTCGTTGGAAGGGACACGCCACCTCCATTTGCCTGGTCCATCCGACCCACAGGAGAGGATGGTGGACCCTACACGTTAGTCCCTGTCTGCCTTTCGCTGTAGTATGTTATTAACATCCAAACCAGGATCGAGGTACCCAGCGGCATTTGGCCGTCCAGAGGCTGGACTGTGATCGACCCCTTACGCGGGTCTCCTGTACGGAAAGTCTGTCGATGAAGATGTACTGATGCTTACGCCGTTTGCGCTACAGGTTACTATCAGCATCATCGAGATTCCGCTGCCAAACCAGAAGTGGAACTTCATTCGCTGGCTTGGTCCAGAGTAGAGCGTCGCCCGAAGCTCAGAGGGATGTAGCAAGGAAAGCGCTGTAAATGTATGTTGTAGGAGTTTCAGAGGAACGATCCGGCCACGTTCAGTTGTCGTGTAACAGTCATCGAATCGAAATGTGTGGTATGAACGTTTCCGTACTTCAGAGAACCACATCTGGCTTGGACTAGGGGTAAGTGAGTTCACGATTATAGTGTAGGGAGCAGAATGGCAGAAGCCGGCAATTTTTCTAAGCAGTTTGCGAGTGCTCTTCCTTTTCATCGGTATCGTCGCTAGAGATAGATGGTTTAGGGAGGCTGAGACGCGGATGGTAACCGGTGAATCGTGAGTCACCCTAAAACCCCTCGCCGATATATCATGAGCATGCGGGGAATCACGCTCGTGATGTGCGAGGGAAGGCGTAGTAGTAAATATTGACTACCGGGTTCGGATTGTCGTCGCGATCACCAGAAATCTGTATCGTGATGGTGCTAGCGGAACTAAGATCGCACCGTTTGCAGACACGTCGGGTGAGCGAGAGAGGCGATTGGCAACAGGGAACCATCCAGGCCAACTGGTTACACGCCATGGTTATGAAAACAGATTTCACAGCGGCTTCAACATTATCTTGATTTGAACAAGGTGATGCCGATCCTCTCCTTGTTAGGAATGGGTATCGTGACTATCATGATTCATGACATCTTCTCCTCATACCTTTTCCTTTTCCTTTTCTTGACCCCTGCCCCCCTCCTTTCCTCCTCCCACTCCCACCATCCCCGCCCTCATCGCTCGCTTCACCTCCCTCAGTTGCCTACTCCGCTGAAGCCCAAACCCATCCTCGAACACCCACTTCACCTCTTCCAAACTCAACCCGGCCGTCTCTGGGAAACAACACACGCAAAAGACGAACCCGAGCAGACAGAGCCCGGCGTAGAATCCGAATGCCCCTGAAGGGGTGATTTGGGCCATGAGCGAGAGGTAAGTCGAGTTGATGACGAGGTTCGCACTCCAGTTGGTGGCTGTCGCGAGGGAGGTGCCGATGCCGCGGACTGGAGGAGAGGAACATCGGCCCAGGGAAGTAGAACGGACCCAACGGAGAGTGTGCGGGAGATGAGATGAGCGGATCGACTCGTATCAGAGCAAGAGTCACCCTGTACACACCTTCTAACCCAAAGAGTTCACCCTGCTGCCAAGGCACGTTCCCCAATCCACTCGCATACGACGCGACGAAGATGATCATCGATAGTAGCACGATGGCAGACCAGGTTTGTGAGTAGTGCGCGCCCGTGACGAGCACGTTTCCCGTGTGTTCGGTCATGACTAAACCAAGAGTAATGTGTGAACACAGGTCCGAGTGTGAATATGAACACGCACAGTGGAATGCAACAGCGGCCAAGGTCAACCCGACGATCATTCCGGGGGCAGACCACAACATGATTCGTCTCCGACCCACGATATCGATCCACCTATGAAAGAGCCATGAGCACGGTTGCTCCAAGGTATGAGCCCTAAAGACGAACTTGAGCGCAACCAACGTAAACACAAAGTTGGTCCCTGAAATGATGAGTCCAACTGCCGTGGGTTGATTAAACCCGATCTCCTGAAAGAGCAACGCCGAATAATACATGAGCGTGTTGAATCCACAGAGTTGTTGAAATGCTTGCATGCCACAAGCAACGACTTTGTCGACGATGGGGTAAGATGGGACGTAGATTTAGTCGAGAACGAACGCAGTACAGAATTTTTTAAAAACGTACTCAATGCACGACGGTTCGCTGGAATCCACAGCATTGAACCGAGTCGCTGCCAAAAGGTGGTCGAGTTGGCGATCTCGATGCTTTGTCGAACAGTCGCGTGGAGGACGCTGAGCTAGAACGTCATGAATCAAACGGTCAACTCCG
>JBBPQL010000828.1:0-14181 GCA_038092515.1 Boletus subparvulus | reverse complement strand
AACCTCTGACGACGACAGCGGCGATAGCCTTCCAGCGGTGAAGTTGCAAAAGCAGTCAAATATCGCCTCCGCTGATGATGGTAAGTGCATTCACAAACCGCAAAGTACATTTATCTAATCTCACTTTTGTAGCTGATACCATTTCTCTGCATAATGACGACAGCTTCCTGACAGAACCAACACAAATGACTATAACTGCACGTCTCGTGCCTGGTGTCAATGCGACAACTGCGATGCCAAGGACGGCGAGCTGAGGGCTGCCAAACGCAAGGTATGAGCAGCACAACATAGATTACTAGCCTAGATGTCTCCATGTATTCGTTTTGATCGCACTAGATGTCAATACCAATTTGTTGTGTCACATTCTTCAGCCGTGGGGTCCGTCGGACGCTGCCGCATTCCTGCATTGTCATACATGCACGGACGCCGGCGCACTCCTGCATCGTCTTTGGGGGCTCATACGCGCACGGACGCCGGCGCACTCCCCCGTTGTCTGGCGGGCACGGATGCTGGCGCACTGCTGCGTCCTCATATGCGCAAGGACGCCGGCGCACTCCTGCGTCCTCCGAGTCTTGCAGGCTCATACTACTCGCACGGATGCCGGCGCACTTCCCCCGTCGTCCGGCGGGCACGGATTTTGGCGCACTCCTGCGTCTTCCGTCGCACTCCCAGCATCGTCTGGTGGGCACGGATGCTGGGCGCACTCCTATCTCGTATGGCGGCGGACACTTATCACTGGTGCACTGGTGATGTCATAGCAAAGAGAATATATAATAGTGTTGTTGTCTGGTCGTGTGGTGTCTCCCCCTCGTTGTCTGCTCCCCACCAGTACTATCTAGAAGTAAGCCCATTGCCGCTCTCCTTTCTGACCCCCATGTTTCTCTCCCACCATTATCTCCCTCGCAGTGTCTGACCTTCTACCCTCGCCACCACCTTCTCCGCCACCTGGTGAAAAGGCTATCTTCTCGACCTGGTTTTATCAAGACAAACCGTCATACGCTCGAAGGTGCTTAGGCTGCAACCAGTACATGGACTGGTGCCGCTGGCTGACGCAAGATGCAGACCTTGGCCGTTGGTACACATACGTAAGTCCCGCCACCTTTCTCATTTTACTTTACTGATACACCATAGTGCGGTATGGGTGAGGAGGGCTGCGAGCGTTTCACGTGGGCTTTTGAGTCCATCAGGGATGCTGCACCCTCTGAGCCATCCTCATCACCCCGTGCTCGCCATCATGATGAGTCATTGCTCCCTACATCATCTACTACGCGACACCGCACCCCCTCCGTCGAGTTTTCCCCAGAAACATCGCATACGCCACGTCACATTGCGGCTGCTTGTTCACACGAGGCATCTACTACACGACACCGCACCCGCACCCCCTCCGTCGAGCTCTCCCCAGAGCCATCGCATACACAGCGTCACACTACACGACACCGCACCCGCACCCCCTCCGTCGAACTTTCCCCAGAGCCATCGCATACACAGCATCAACCAACCGCATGAGTCGCGGCGTCCCGTCCATCGTCCTCCCCATCCCACTGTCGAGTGTGGCCGTTTGATTTCTATGCACACGAAATGGATACTGGCTTCAAGTTATGTTGCGACGAATCGAACCGAAAGCGCCCTGTAGAAAAGGTCTTCCGGGACCACTTTCACACCAAGTTTGCGAAGTCAACCTTCTATGATCACCGTCGCCACTGGATGAGCGTAAGCTCATCAGTGCGTGAACGGTACATTGGATATGGGAATACCAAGCATGGCCGATGGTCGACGTTTCTGCGCCAGGAGATCAAAGGCAGGGGTAACAAGGGATCTTTGTAGGAGCCTTTCTTTCTATCATTTGTAGTACATTTTTACTTATGTTCGCTTTGTCGTACTACCACTTGATATGTAATGGTCACTCGTCACTCATTTACCAGGATCCTATTGAGATAAGACATGAATGATACAACGGATTGTCATTGAGATACAATGCGAACAGACATGTAGCTAAACAGGCCAGTTGCCCAGGCGGCAACCTTGAGCTTCTAGCTTGGCCCTTGTTGCACGATTACGACGCAAGATCATTTGATCCAGGAAGAAGTCATACTTATCCACTAACATTTCCCTGCAGATGGCGTGATACCCACCAATCCAGACGTTGACCTGCTCTGCGACTGACGAATTAAAAAACCAACCATCCTTGTCTGCACTGATCAACTCCGGAAACGCGGCAGGATTACAGTGCTCCTGGCAAAACGTATGGGTTTCTTTATGCTTGGATTTGAAGTGGAATATGTCGACGGTAAGGCCGATGTTGCAGAAGTATGGATCCGCCTTGACATGTTGAGCGAGTGAACAATTGTTATCGAAGAAGATGTGGTCTGGCTTAATGGCTTCAAGACGAAAGGTGCGCTTGATAAACTCCTTGAAGGGGTGGGACGATTAGTGCATACAGTACATCAAAGGTTTGAATGCCCTACTGCAACACTGGCAATTCCCTCGGCACCGAACATCGTGTCCCGTCCGAGTATCATTCCACACGGCGCGACGGCAAGTTGTTCATTGTGAGTTCTGGAGCGGGTGAACTTCACACGTACTTTCCTTGTGTTGGTTGAAGGCTGATCTTCATGCGTGGATGCATCCTCGAGACCATGAGCGGTGACATGTCCACTTGGGTGGACGGTGAACTCTTCGTCATCATTCTCATCAGCGGCAAGCTGTGAAAGTGCTCTGGAAGTGGACGTGGGGCCGGCTGAATGGGCGGTACGGGCACGCTGAAGTTGGTCACGGAGTTGAAAGCGGGACTGTCCTTTCTCCCGGTGGAACCGTTCTATCTCCTGGTGCTCAGCACTCTCGCAGGTCAGGTGACCCTCAAGCACTTGTCTCTCACAGCCAACGATCGAGCAAACGTTCTCCAAGCTAGCATGGATCGGGCAGAAGCGGTCCTTGCCACTGCGCAGCGGCACTTGGCAGTTGTGTTGGCTGCAGCATGGGTGACCGATGCACACACCATCTGTTACCACGACCGAGCATTTGCGGTCAACTATTTTATTGTGTTAGCATTAAATATACAGCCAAACGAGTACGTACCTTGACCATCACTATTCGGGTACCAACGCGTACACTTGTCACAGAAATGGGTCACCTCAGGCTGGCCTTCGATCCGGATACGCTGATTGCGTGCTTGCACAAGATCGACAAAACGGTCCTTCTGATCACCAGTATGCTTGACAACAAGATGCTCTTCACGCTCGACAGCATCTTGAAGCAGGCAGAGGAGTGAGAAAGCTGACCACACGTGGTCAGATGAGAGCGCAAAGCCGAACAACCAGCCTGGCGGGGGTTCCTTGGATTGGGTCATGGCAGTATTGTAAAAGTTAGCACACGCTGTTGCCAATGTGCTATTCTGTGTGGTGAGCTGTGGTCCGTCGTGTCGTTCGTGATAACATACCAGTTATCCATCAGCGAAAGCCACATTTCAATTACTTGGCGTTCGATAAATTGATGCTCACTAGCCTGGACGATATCAGGGACACCCCCATAATAGGTGCGCTCGCCCTTGTAAACCTTGAAGTTGTGGTGGTAATTGACCTCACACGCTGATTGTTCATCAGCGCATGAATTGTGATACAGTGCCCGTCGACATACCTTCACAAGACAAGTGAACTGAAAAGACAGGGAGGGGGCCATCGCTAACCGTATACAAAACACCTTGTCGTTGTTCGGCATGCATCATCCGCATACCCTTTAGCGTGCGAGGACACGAAGACATCGAGCAAAATTGTACCGGGGGATAGAGTGTACGCCCAGCTGCACAAAATCATATCAGTACTCCGTAACTTAGACACAGAACTGAAACATACTGAAACCATATGGTACACCATGAGTATGAAATGTCGACAACGGAGCGAACAGGACACCAGACGTGCCGGAGTCTTGCCACGCGACATTCTTGAATGTGGACCAGAGATCTTGAATCACATTGGTGGGGAGACCACATGCTTGTGAGAGGAAGGCCTGCACGGAACCCGGAAGGATGGCAGGTGGGGAGGCGATGGTGTGGTCAGAGGGTTGCATGAGAAGAATATCGTTCTTGAGGGGGGCAATGCTGGCAAGAAATAAGAGAAGGCGGTCAAGAGTAATGGTATGCAGTGAAGGATTGGCCACGATCACCGTCGCAAGCTTCCCCAGGTCCATGCTGGGGAAGGGCGGGAGGCAGTGCAGACGGCGGGAGGATTCAACAAGCCATCCGGCCCATTCGCGGGGGTTCAATCGCCGCCCGAACTCAGTTGCGACGATGCCGCTGTGCCACACATGTGATCCACACCTGAGCTGGAGTTTGGAGTTGGAGAGGGTTGGAAAAGTCAATTCTGCGACTTTTTGGTTTGTGCCATTGACGACTCGTAGGTCACCGACGACAGTAGGAAGGGTGAGGATTTGGGTGAAAACAGGCGTGAGGTGATGGTCTATGCCTTACGATGACTTCGGAAGGCAGATGAAGAAGAGAATGGGTCCGGCGAGATGCGGACCTGAGTGAATGTATTTAACGACTGGTAGGTGGATTAATACATGATATGAGGTAATGATGAGGTAGGGGGGGCCCGTAGGGCCGCCGGCCCGAAGCGCTGCTGCGATCCTGGGCGGCGAGGCGAGCTGTTCCCCAACAATCAGGAGCCTGCGACGCATCAGCCTAATGGCTCGACGCCCAAGTACTAGGAGCAGCGGACTTACTCGGTCAGCACACTGGAGGTAGAGAGTACCTCGTGAACGGCTCGTCACCTGGGGTAGCTTGTATGTATGGGGCTAGAATCATAGCATGTTTGCAAAGATAGAGCGAGAAAGCCTTGCTGGCTCACCGGCCTTGAGACTGTACAGCATCAAATGGGACGCCCCGAAGAAGATATTCAAGGGTGCCTCAAATGTGAAGACTATGACCCTTGATGTTGGGTAGTCCCATGCATGAAGTGAGATCTGAAACGCGGGAGAGGAATTGTTTGCGGGTGAGGGGACGAAACTGTAAGGACCTTCTTAGAGGCGTCTCAAAGTGAAACATTGCTCAGTGAAAGAAATACTGTTCCAAGAGTGGGGAAATACAGATGACTACTAGCTTACTTATATACTTTTGTACATGTGGTTAAGGTGAGGCATACATGAGGAATATGGGAGGTATGATGTCATGGTGACAAACGTTCTGGAATATTCTGTGATTGATGAGAATGTGATAAAAAGAGGAAAAGAATCAGTTCATAACATTACCCCCTTTCTAAGGGGTGAGTTCCACGATCCCTGAAGTACTAGGAATATCAAACATTTCATCAGGATATCTCTGATATCTCTCTCAAAAGGAAAGGAAGGAAGGAGAGGAGAAGAGGTTTGAGGAGTGTGCGGGGATTGGATCTCCTTCACAGATCGGGCATGTGCAAGGCGAATCGGGGAGATCTGCTGAGTATCGGAGATTCATTATTTTTTTTCGTCGCGGAGCTGTCGGATGCGATCTATGAAATTCTTTAATCGCATCTGGGGTGTTTTTAAGGTTTGACTCCGTGATCCATTCATTTTCTTCCAACGGAAATCCTCTCCAATGAACAAGATATTCTATTTTCCCTTGTTTTTCCTTTGAGGCTAGAATCTCCTCAATCTCCTGCTCTTCTACTCCATTTATTAGATCTGGAGGAGGTGGTGGAGTTGTCTTCTGAGATGGGAACGTTCCTTTATGGTAAGGATGAAGAAGGCATTCGTTGAACACATTATGGATTCCGCACCATTTTGGATCTAGTTTTAGGCGATAAGCGGAATTTCCGATTTTTTCTATGATCTTGAAAGGACCATATCTTTTGTCCCCTAATTTCTTTGATGGTCGAGCGGATCAGATATTAGTTCCTTCGAGAAGGACCAAATCTCCTTTCTGATAATCGATTACCGATCGGGTTTTTTGATCATAGAACCTTTTCATGTCTGAGGCGGCATGTTCAAGCGATTCTTTTGCCAACTTAAATGTTCCTTGCATCATCTCTACAAACTCCTTTGCTGACTCATTTCGAACTTGTTTCCAGTACTCTCCCCTAATGTTAGGTTGTTGTCCATAGTTTAACATGAATGGGGAGTATCCGCTAGTGGTAGTGGAGTTTTGATTATGGGCGAACTCAGCTAGTGCTAACCATTCTACCCAATCATTTTGCGGATGGTTGGTATACAATTGAAGGTATTGTTCGATCGTAGCATTGTACCTTTCTGTCTGTCCATCGGTTTGGGGATGGTATGCGGTTGATGGGTTTCCTTGAATCCGCAATAGAGTGTATAATGCATCCATAAACAATGAGACAAATTGTGGTCCTCAATCAGAGATCACTTTTTGGGGAGTGCCATGCAGTTTGAAGATATGGTCTCGGAATATTGTGGCTACTCCTTTAGTGGTGATGTCTGTGGAAATCAGGAATAATCGGATCATTTTGGAAAAGCGATTGACTATAGTGAGAATCGCATTTTTTCCCTGTGATTCTGGTAAGGGTCCGATTATATCTACCGATATGATTTCCCAAGGACTTTGTGGTACCATGTTTGGTTGGAGTGGTGTTTTAGCCGCTTTTGTTACTGATTTGGTTTTCTGGCACTTATCACATCCTTCGACATACTTTTCTATGTCTTTTTGAATAGTGGGCCAGTAGTACTTTGCCAGAATCAGATCTCTGGTTCTCCTTATCCCTGGATGTCCTGCAAGTGGGTGATCATGGTTTTCTTGGATCACTTTTTCTCATAATCGGTCGTCCTTTGGGATATACAGGAGTTCTTTGTAGAACAACACTTTCTCGCTTTCTTTCCATTGGCTGTTTTCTTTTGTTAAGCCTTTGGAAGCGTACTTTTCTCTTTTGTGTTGTAGTTTCTTTACCATTGACTCAATCGATTCTGAGTTTCCCACTAGGGTGTCATCATGAATCGACTGTTTTTGCGTTTCAACGGAGCGAGTTGCTATCACGTTGGATGAGTCTGGTGTGAAAAGGTGACTTGGTAAAAGAATCTTTGCTTTGTTGTCATCTTCTACCCCCTTTTCAAAGTCTGACCTCTGGGACAGAGAGTCAGCGGGATTTGTCTTTCCAGGTCGATGGATGAAGGTAAAATGATATTCTTGTAGGAGTTGTTGCCATTGAGCTTGTCTCCTGGATAAATCCTGGGGTTTCTTGAAGTACGTAAGATTCTGATGATCGGTCAAAATCTCAAAGGGATGAGTGGCATCCAAAAGGTAGTGGCACCATTCTTGTAGTGTGAATATGACCGCTGCCATTTCAAGATCCATGGCATGATAGTTTCATTCTGCATCACTCAACAATTGTGAAATGAAGGCAATAGGGTGCCAGCGGTCGTTTTGCTTTTGGATGAGCACTGCCCCAAGTCCGATTCCTGATCCATCAGTTTCAATTCGGAATGGGTCATCGGGGGTCGGCATGGCCAAAGCTGGTGCAGTGGTGATAGCCGTTTTAAGGGCTTCAAAGGCCTTTTGACAGTCTTTGTCCCATACGAATTCTCTCTTTTCCGATGTAAGGGCATTCAGGGGTCGTGCCACTTGTGCAAAGTTGAGGATGAATTGTCGATAGAAATTAAGGAATCCTAGAAAACCTCATAGTTGTTTTCGCATAGTAGGGATGGGCCAGCTTGTGACTCCTTTGACTTAGCGGGATCCATTTTGACCGTTTGGTGGCCTATGATCAGTCTGAGATATTCGGTTTCAGCTTGTTCGAACTCGCATTTAGTGTGTTTTAGATACAATTTGTTGTCTCTTAGTATCTGTAACACTTCGGTGACTATTTTGCGATGTTCGTTCAGATCCATCGTAAAGATCATGATGTCATCCATGTAGATTACCACTTTTCCTCGATTGATCAGATCTCGGAATAGGGAATTCATCATGGTTTGGAATGTCGCTGGAGAGTTTGTAAGTCCAAAGAACATGACTAAGGGTTCGAACAATCCGCGATTTGTTCGGAAGGCCACTTTCCATTCGTCTCCTTCTTTCATGTGAATGTTGTTGTATCCCCATCTGATATCAAGCTTGGTAAAGTATTTCGCATTTTTCAGCTTGTTGATCAGTTCGGAGATTAGTGGCAAAGGATATCGGTTTTTTATGGTAATGTCATTCAGTTTTCGGTAATCCTGAACCGGTTGCAGTTTTCCGTCTTTTTTCTTGATAAAGAAGAAAGCGGAGGCAAACGAAGACTTAGAAGGGCATATCCTTCCTGACTTGAGATTCTCTTTGAGGAACGCATCAAGTTCTTTTTGTTCATCGAGCATTAGATTGTACATATGTTTTGCAATCTATTATGTGATCTCCGGGTAGGAGTTTCATGGCATGGTCCCACGGTCTTTTCGGAGGGAGTCCATCGAAATTTTCTTTGTCAAAGACGTCTTTGAATATGTGATAATGTTCTGGTACCACATTTTCAAAGGTTTTTAGGTATTTGTCTTTGTCCTTTTCAAAGGCTAACTCTGTCGCCGTGTTTGCTCGAATGTAGGATTCTACGTCTACTCGGAAGAGTCTCTCCTCTTCCTTCTCATGTCCTATTTCCTCCTCTTCGTCTTCTACTGGGATGAGGCCGGGGAGATGATCATCTACACAGGTAAATTCGATTGTCTGTTCTTTCCAGTTGATGATCGGATTGTGTTCCTTTAGCCAGTCGAATTCTAGGAAGATAGAGTGGGTGGACAATTTTGTTACCGCAAGTGCAAGTCTCTCCGAGTGTTCTCCAATGACTAGTTCTATTGTTACGAACTTAGATATTAGTCCGTTACTGTTTGGAGTTCCGTTGGCATTGTATACAGGAATGGCGATAGGGAGGTTATAGGTTGCGATATTATTTTCCTGTACAAAGGACTCGTCTATGGAAGATCTGCTACACCCGGAATCTACCAATGCTACTATCGGTAATTTTGAGCCATCAGTCATTACGATCATTCCTCTTGTTTCTAACGAATTTGTAGAGCGCTTTCTTTGTACAAACTTGGGTTTGTTCTGTAGTTCTCGAATGGAGAAATGCGCTTCTTCTGGTGACAATCATCGGATTTTTTGTACTAGATCGGGTGTGACTTCGGCTATCCGTGTCTGATGAACAAACATTTTTAGGTGTTTGAGAGTTCGACCATCTGTGGTTTTGTTGGCCATTGTTTTTATCCATTGGACCGACCATGGGTCTACCGTGTTCATCCAATTTTGTCGATGATTCTCTACCTTTTTATCAGGGGATGCTGCTCTCGTGGGCGCTTCCTTTCCCAATGTTTGTTCTTTGTCAAGGCCTGCTGCTCTCGTGGGCGCTTCCTTCGACAATGTTTCTCCTCGTTTGAGGATTTTAGTTGGACTTATGGGTTTTGAAGTTATCTCTACCCTCTTTTTATGACTATCGTTGTCCTCGACGTCATCGGTCTCTTCAATGCGCAAAACAGAATATTTATTGTGCATAGGTATTACAGGAGAGGTAGTCGACCATGTTTCTACTCTCCTTTTGGAAAACCCTCCTCAGCTTTAGTGATAGCCGCCTCTAGTTCCTCTGCCGTGGTATACTCAATTTTCTGACTGCGGTATTGGAAACTTCTTACTTGGCGGGCACGGGGTTTGAAATGGTCTTTGCAAGGCCATGGTTTTCCGCATTTAAAGCACTTTCCTTCAGCTCGTGCTTTACTGATGTCCATTGGAACTCCTCCCTGAGCTCTGAAAGTTCCCGGTTGGTTCAGGTGGACTTCTGTTTTTGGTGTTGGAGTAGAAGATGTAGTTGCGGTCATTTCCGCCTTCTTTCCAAACCAAGTTTTGTTGAAGGTCGTGTGACCTCCACGGCGTTTGCGATCAACGATCTTGGCGAGAATTGCTTCTGCACGAGTCAATGCTGTTTCCCATTTCGCTAAGCTTTCCAATTCGAAGAGATCGGGGTTGCTTCTTTCAACATATTCGACAACCTCGTTTCGCACACCTTCTCGGGTGAGTTGAATAAGGAGTCATCCTTGGACATGAGTGTCATAGCCGGCCTCCAGGGTCAGCTGCTTGAGTCTAACGAAGAAATCGCTGACTGAGTCCTTTGGGCCTTGTTTAAGGGCCATAAGTTTCCTTTCTGCTTCTCGCCTGATTTCTTTGGGCAAGAAGGTTTCTCCAACCTTTTTGGCAAATTCATTGAATGTCTGAGCATCCATGTCCAAATCTACTTCTTGTGCGTACAGGTCGGTGAACCTTCCTGCAGCGTTATCGCCTCTCATGTAGCTGATTGCTATCATGATCTTCTGTTCATCTGTGGGCGTATTTTCAAAGCCCGTAAGGTAAAACAATAAAGTTCTCCACCATTGGAGGAACTTCTCTTTATTTCCGTCGTACATTTCTGGTTTTGCCGTGATGGACTTTCCAATTCTCCTGGTCGAGGCAGGAGTACCGGTTGGTCGCGTACTTGGCATTGCCGGGGTTCTTTCTAATTGATTTCTCCTGAATGGAGATTGCGGTATACAGATGGTGGGAGGCGATATGGAAGATGGCGATGAGATTGATGATCGCAGTGGCGATCGAGGTGAGGTAAATGATGGTTGTTGTACACTTAGTGGCATAGCTGGGAGAAGTCCAGCTAGGATCTTGTTTTCAGCATAAGCTCTTTGCCAGTCAGCATACACTGTGATAAATTCTTCCATCGTGCGAGGTTGTGGTGCTGTGACTCTATCAGGAGCCATTACATATGGAGTGGGGGTGTTTGTGTTGCTTCTCCATGGAGAAGGGGATGATGACGTGGATGGGAGATTGTGGGTCAATTCAGTCATGTCAAATGACGTCATTGCGCTTGTTCTTACTAATTCGGTTATTTGGGAAGACTCCCCGAATTTTCGGATGGAATGTGGATATAATGATTCGCGTAGCTCGAACTTCCAATGATCCTCCTAATTAGGACTTTCAAAGGCTCTGGCCGAATGCGGTGGGTTGTGGATAGGAATGGAAGTACGATACAAAATGTAACTAATACCCCTTAGGTTTTGAAGGGCGTGATGTCGAAGATGAGGGATACCAGAGTTACTGTCATTACTCTTTGACAGCAATACCCAATAACGGTGGTATACCGACATGACAATAACTGTGATCACGTGAACAGTAAACGTTATCGGAACATTTTATGTGGTAGCCTAATGTTCTACCAAACCAGCCCTAGTGCTCTATGGGCACAACAACTTTATCTTATTTATGCTCTGGACTAGAGCTGAACAATAAATGTTCTACGAATATTTGCCTGGTATTCTACCAGCCGCAATTATAATGCACGTGGGCGCAGCTTTCCCTTGGCTCTGGGATCCGAGCTTGCCTTTCGGCGGTTACAAAGCGTATGAGAGGAAGAGCGAAGTGCTCTAAGTTTAAGGCGGGGTAGGTATAGAGGAACAGTGAATGAAGGTCTTAAGTGAGACCTCGTCGAAGGCAGATTGTGTGAGGAGTCGGGGAACGAGTAGTTCAGCGAGTAGAGAACTCTTGGAATAATGTAAGGACCTTCTTAGAGGCATCTCAAAGTGAAACATTGCTCAGTGAAAGAAATACTATTCCAAGAGTGGGGAAATACAGATGACTACTAGCTTACTTATATACTACTGTACATGTGGTTAAGGTGAGGCATACATGAGGAATACGGGAGGTATGATGTCATGGTGACAAACATTCTGGAATATTCTGTGATTGATGAGAATGTGATAAAAAGAGGAAAAGAATCGGTTCATAACAGAAATGAACCATCTTTGAATTTCCAAGCAAATAAGTGGCTGCCAGGGGGGGCGGGATTCATGCAGAAATGGACATCGAGAGCAGCAACAGGGTCTGAAGGTCCATCTTGTTTGGCACATTGAACTGATTCCCCACGACCAGTGGATGAAGACATCTTTGTCCATGGTAGGTTGAATTTCATAACCTTTAACCCATTGCGGTCTGTGATGGACGAGACGTTCTCGCGAGTGACATGCTTGGAAGCATCGAATGCTTTCAGGCTCGGGACAGTGAACTCGCCGAGGCGAGCAACACACCAGAAACAGGTGGTGATGCAAGCAAAAACTGCAGCATCGAGGGGCTCGCCGGGCAAGAGCAGTTGCTTAATGGAAGCAATGATGTCCGTGGTGAAAGGGGGTCGGAGGGGATGTTTGGAGGACGTAGGGGCGAGTTTGGTTGCTCCCTCTAGGCAGTGTTTCAACATGTCTGGGTCCACGAGCCAAGGTTGGCCATGAAGGGTATGCCAAGCTCTTAACCCCACTGCGTAGTTAGAAAGGGTAGAGTCAGTGTATGCGCTGGCACAACAAGAGAGAAATGTTAGAATGAGCTGTGCTGGGGCTGGGCAGCAGGAAAATTCTGGGATGCCTTGTTGGTCGCAAAAGACATGGAATACTAGTAAGCCGGCACCATAGGTGGCCTTAGTGGAGTCCTGCCATGACGCATTGAGCACTTGGAGGATACGGTTCAATTGGTCATCCGATGCCATGGGTGGTGCGGCAGATAGGGGGTTTGATGCAGGACACCATAGCTGTTACGCTTGACTCGGGTAGAGGCAAACGTAGACTCAAAGAAGACAAGGGGCGAGAGGTCCTTGAAGGGCGTCTTCAAGGGACAAGGATGCTGGGGGCTTCCGCAGCAACTCCTGGCAACAAGCGGTCGCTTAGGGAGTTCAAGGCAAGGTTATACAAGGAGCGCACACTCTAAAGTAGTGCGATGACTTATAGAAGTCCAGGGAGATTGAGTAGATTAAAGTTAGGAGAGATACAAGGTGTGTCGTCTACTTAAATAGGTGGAGACGCGGCGCACAGACCAAGCAATGTCCTAAGCACAAAAGCCAAGGCGGATATAAAGGGAGCTGGGCTGTGCGATAGAAGTGAGAAGGCTGCGTAGTGAGTTACGCATGAACAAGAAGGACGTCCGTATAAGGTATAAGGAAACGGGATAAGGGAACCATGCATAGCGTGTAGATAAGAAGCTATGTTTAGGCGGAGGGCGTTCCATCGGAACGGTGCGAAGGGAGACAAGCGAGTCAGCGGACGAGCGATGTAAGAAGAAAAGAAAAGAAAAGAACAATCGTAACATTACCCCCGCACTAACCCTGAGACTACGACGAAGGTTCAAAAATAACCCGACTCGGACCCACAAGGGGATCCAGTGATGTTGCTCCAGCCAACGCTGTCGATGACGCCATCTCCAGAGATGTCTTCGTAAAGGTCGAAGTCGTCCTGATCCGAAATGGGGGAGCGGTTCCTGTTTCGGGGGCGGTAAGGCCGGGGGTATGGGGAGTGGGAACGACGAGGGGGAGGAGTGGGGACAGGAGAATGACGTGAAGATCCCGACGACCGTCGGGAGGTGGTGGGGGACGAGTCCGAAGGGGAATGTGGGATCGGACGGCGACGGAGGGGACAGCGGTTGGGGTTGTGGCCCGGAGCCCAACGAGTACAGGAGGGGCATTGGTAAACAGGGCATTGGTTCCGGTAGTGGCCCAGACGATGACAAGAATGGCATGCCTGATGGTAACGAGGGTGAGTAGACGGGAGAGGGACCTGGGCATGACCTCCAGTCCACCAGGACTCCACGCGTTGTAGGACGCGTTCTTCATCAGACAGTAGGGGGGAGGAGGAGGCCGAGACGTTAGAGGACGATGTGGTACGGGTAGACAGAGCGGTGGCGAAGGAGGCGGAGGAGTCGGGGGAGTTCCGACGAGAGAGTTCTAACATGTATCTGTCAATGTCTTCCAAGAATTCCAACATACCGAGCTGGTACATGGCCATTACCAAGGATCCCTCGATCTCGAGGTATACCTCACGAACGAGGCGGGAAAGGACTGTCTGTTGGGGGGAAGGAGAGATGTTGGTGGACATAAGACGAAGGTGGGAATTTTTGAGGTAGGCGCGTCAGAGGGCATAGAGGGGGGAACCAATGTCAA
Organism: Boletus subparvulus; assembly: GCA_038092515.1. NCBI lineage: Eukaryota > Fungi > Basidiomycota > Agaricomycetes > Boletales > Boletaceae > Boletus > Boletus subparvulus. The sequence continues at coordinate 292 of JBBPQL010000828.1, read as the reverse complement.
GGAAGGAGTCGATGGAGAGGGCGAATGCGGTGGAGCGGAGGTAGTCAGAGAGTTTTTTGATGTCGCGGGCATCAGGGAAGTCGTCTCGGAGGGTGTGGGCGTAGAGGGGAATGGTTACGGAGTGAATAGGAGTGAGAACTGTAGCCAAAGAGACAGGAGGGAAACTATCAGGCGCGGGGGAGGGAGAGCCCCAGCCTGCCTCAGGTCGAGTAGACGAAGGCCGAGAAGTGTCGTCAACGATAGAAGAAGAAAGAGGTGAAGGGGAAGAAGCAGAGGTAGCATCGTAGGACAT
>JBBPQL010000827.1:0-16516 GCA_038092515.1 Boletus subparvulus | reverse complement strand
AGCGATTACGTGGACTCTTCAAATATCGCGCGCAGGACCATACGTCTTTTGATCGACTTGATTGGCTGGTCGTGGTATTCGGTTGGTTTCATCTTATGATGGCATTCGCAAATTCGATGCATAAACAATACCTGGGAACAAATGCAGGGCGTGGCCTTATGCATGCATTCACGGTGCTAGAGCGAAAAGGTTTACATACCGTTCAGACTCGTGGGCCCTTTCACCAGCAGCTTCATGATGCTATCTATCATGTCACCGAGGCATGCATCCGTGATTGCTGGAGAGTTGTCAGTTGGACTGACAATCTAGCTGATTTGCGAGAGAAGAAGCCAGAAGACCTATACAGATTTGCGACAGAAATAGTTGATCAGCTATCGTCAAGCAGTGCTGTTGAACGGATGGACTTACAACCTGAAGATGAGCGCGATGAAATATTCCGGCAGGCGATTCTGTGGAACCGTGATGCGTTGCGTTATGTGGACCTAAATGAAGCAATTAGAAATGGAGACGTCGGAATAATGGAACAAATGTTGCCCTACCTTCTCTTTCACTTTGCAGGAGGGAAAAATTCAAAATATACCATTGAAATATTGGAGCTACTTCAATGCTTGCACCGGGAGTGGCCACCTGATGTCAAGTGAGTCAATGACATTGAGGGATTGCAGGGAATGTACTCACTATAGATAAAGAGACTTCGTCAAGCGTCGAGGTTGGCTCATGAACCTCACAGGACGCCGCAATGGATTTTTCCCTATAGATCGTGGTCAGGAACACAACATTCGAGATATCAAAGTTACGCACCAAGTCCAGGGACCGAACGCGTCGTGGGATCTAATGAAACATATTAGCCCTGCGATACCGACACTTGTGCGAGTCCGTAAGCACATGGAGCGCCAGATTCAAACCCTTCGGCGAGGGTCTTACCACACCGATCCTGCAAGAACAAAAGATATTGAGCGACTGGAAGGTGTATACCGCACATCAGAGATCCACGTGCAACAAGATGGACGTCATGCGAGAGGAAAAGCAGACCGAGTGGAGGATGTTGTTTCATTAGGGGCGGCACACCTATTTTCACGGAAGACGATGCAACGGTGGTGGGGGCACCAGGACTTTGCACCTTCTACATTAGAGCTATGGGAGTCCGAGTCGTGTTGATTGACGGGCAGTGTGTACACTAAAACAAATCATTTAGCATGAACATAATGAAGGAAACATGAATGCTAGAAAAGATTAGTTCACGGCACTGTGAGAGCATGATGTTTCTAATGGTAACAGTGTAGTGGATGAGGGATGCTCGAGAGTAATGTTAAGATATGAATAATGGAAAATATTAAGTCACGGCATTGTTTCTAACGGTGGGGATTCTCAGGAGTGTAGATTGAGAAGTTGATACATTGTCCTGTTGGTGGTAAAAATGCGGGCATGGGTGCTGGCGCAGGTATTGTCTGTGACGGGGTGTACAGATCCGAAAGATGAAAACTACATATACTTAAGTCAGTGGAAAAAATATCGAACGAGCATCAAACTGCATACCTAGACATGCCGGGTATTTGGTGTACATTTTCTTTGCCTTTCGGGGGTGGCCCTCGTGGCCGCACACCTTCATTAGCGGGCTTGGTGTCCGTCATCTGACTCCGGGCAGCCTTGGCAGCATCTGTGGCCTGACGTTTGGCTTCACGATTGGTGAGTGTCTTCATAGCGCAGTTATCCTTTTCTTCTTCATCCATCTTCTTCACCAGCGCCAGAACCTCTTCGCCGTAAGCATCAATGAAAGCCCATGAAGTACCCAGCATCGCTCGCAAGTCGTCGAGTACCTTCAGGCGACGATTGGAAGCAATGGTGGTGAAGGGGCCATCTGGAAGTAATGCGATCCCAGTGAAGCAGGAGTAGGGGTAGTCTCATTTATGGGTGTCAGCGCGCCATAGAAATAAAGCCTGACGAACATGATGAAGGTGTTCGCCAGCCCTACGAGTCCCTTCGCGAGTCCCCCCTCCCATTGGCTGTTTTCCTGAAGCATTGGGGTGTTCACTGGGCTCATCTTTCAAGGCGATGTTTATCAGGGTAGTCATTTGTGCAGTGGGACCATCAGAAGGAGGGTGGCATGTAGGCGGCATTGCTTTGTGTGTGCAGTTGTTGTAGCACTGCCCAGTAGGTGCTGGAAGGTGGGGTGTTACGCTCAGCAGTGTGGGAAGATCGTAGTCGACTCACAGGAATGGCCAGGGGGGTTATCAAAGAACTTATCAGCAATATCCCGCCGGCAGTCTTCTGTTTCAACCCACTCATGCAATGCTGGCTCTACTTTCTTTCGGTAGGCCACACACTCTTCTTCATTTTCATTGTTCTCACCAATGTCACCATCAACAATTTCTGCTACAGTGGCACCCACACATTGCAAGGCAGACGACTCGACTAACAAAATCGCCCGCGCTTGTACATGAGAAGACCGACCCGCACGACCTGCCCACTGTAACCATACAGTCAAAGACAGCAGCACACCAAATTGGACAGCAAGTGTAATATCGGGGATGTCCAACCCCTAAAAAGTTGTTTATCATTGCTGATGGTGATACAGATGTCAACGTACCATGCCGCCAATTTCCGTAATGATGAGGACTCTGGTCTGGCCTTCTTGGAAATGTTGCAGTACCAGTTTCTTTGACTGCGATGATTGTCGAGCGTTCAAGTAGTCCACACTCTGTCGAAGGTGTGTGGGAAGTATTTCCTGGGACCTTCTCTATACGAGCTGACTGTCTAGAACTTTATTGATGAAAATTAGGGTGCGTGGAAGATCGTCCACGCTCTCTGCACCTTCGTAAACAAAATCCAGAGCGCTTGTATCCGTAGTATTTGGTATAACTCTGCATTCTTGTGTGACGTTTGACCGATCGTTTCCTAGGTTGAGATAAAACGACTCGACTGGATTGATGTGTAGAATGCGGCGGACCTCGCTGAGGACGGACGGGCTCATTGTAGCAGACGTGGCATATATTGGTATGTTGAGTGGGACAAACGACCGCAGTTTGTCTAATTCACTGTATGCAGGTCGGAAGTCACCGCCCCATTGCGAAATGCAATGTGCCTCATTGATGCCCATCATACGCTTATGGTACGCCGGCATTGCTAGCAGTGAATTGACCTGATTATTCTTGAGTGCCATCTCAGGAGACGTGAATATTACTTGATAACTCATATCCTTCAATTCCTATACCTGGCTTCAGTGGATTGGTACGATTAAATGATAGGTTCGTACCTCATAGAGTTTGTTGTCAAATGTCTCATGATTGACAACTGCAGCCTTCAGGCCTGCTTGTCGAAAGCGGCGTGCCTATAGCATCGGTGAGCAGCAGTTATAAACAAGCCCAAGGTATGTACCTGGTCCTCCTCGAGGGCATTTAATGGTGATATTACTATAGTGACCTTGTCAGGATGCAGGAGCGAGGGGATCGTGAATGGGAGGGTCTTTCCAAAGCCTGTCCCTGCGAGAATAATGCAGTCTATGCCGAGAATTAAGGCCTCTGCACAGTCTAATTGCCATGGATATGGTTTACGACCCGTTCGTGCCTCACAAATTGCAGAGAGAGCATGTCGAGTGGTCTTGGAGCAGTATCTTGGTGTTTTGGTTTGTCAGTTCAAAAGGTATGCATATGACTTTTCATGATATGGTGTAGGAGGTATTGAAGGATGGAACATGGTCCATCAGGTATTAGATATCATATGATAGAACCATCCAGCAGCTCGTCGAGAGGATTGACAGTAGTGAGGACACTTAGCAGATCCTATGCGAGTTTACTTTTTAGGATTTAATCCAAAACGGGATGATAGTGTCACGGCATCAACCAAAACAGGCAAAGTGCTACCCAAATTTGGATTTAAAGCGTGACATGAGTGACTCGATCCAAGAGTCCTCATGTAGCGCGGAAGATCCCAACACTAGTAAGCGCTTCCCAGAATGGCTCGAGACTACCTGTTCAAGGATAATAGTACCTGGTCCATGCATTTGAATGATAGAACCATTAGTGGTACTGTTACAGTTTGTCTCCTGACTGATGGTATCCTTTTGTTCTCTTCCTATCGCCGCACACATCTTCTGTTTGGTATGTGTTCATATGATTGGGTTCATTGCCTAATCCTTTTGGATTCTTCTAACTCTGCGTTTATTGAACTATAACCCTATGCCGTTCCTCTTCTACTACTACCGGACAGGGTGGTATCTTTTATTCATTGTTGCTTACTGTCTTACTCTTATCTGCAGACAGCCATTGTCTTGTATCTGATTCTATCGTATCGGATACATGTTCTTACTTACTCATCATATTCCTACATATTCTATAGCCCTCTATGCTTACGTGTCTCATGCTATAAGTACTCTGCCGCATGTACAGTAGTCTCCATTCTTGATCTATGCAATCTAGCATATACTTGAGTCCAGAAAGCATTTGGCTTCTGACCTTCAACACTTGAAACACTTGAACCTTAGTTCTTAGTCTTTCCTCAACCTCGTTCAAGGATGTAGCATCTCTTCGTGAGCACCTCCCTTGAAATGATGTTGTTCCACATCGACCTACAAGTGTACGTCTCGCGTAACACTACCACATAACCTCTATTGTCACTACTTGAACTGCTAGTGCTCTCAGTGAGTGTTGGTCGATTCATTAGGACAAGACTTCTAACAAGCCCTTAGGATAGTTACCCAATTGATTACTTGCCTAGCTCTTGCCTAGTCATCACACTCTATCACTAGTAGGACCCCTTCGCCACTGTTACACGAGGCCCACAGCTCTATCATCATCAAGAAGGAAGAATCCCCCATTGTAGTCCCCCTTCTGGGATCAGGAGATGAGGAGACGAAATCAGAAAGCATACAAAGTCTGCGCTACCCTAGTTCTAGTTCTAGTACAAGCAGAGCCTCTAGTTGGCTCTCCTCTTACCATACCCACTCACCCACCCATCGCTTCTCCCCTTACTGGAGAGGTGAATCGTCTGACTCAACCTACCATCCAGCATCTATTATAAGATTGCCAACACCCCTTGCACAACCTGTCGACTGGAACCCAGTCTACAATCATGGAGCCACTACCGACACCACCGTCATCCCCTCTTCCTCAAGTTCTCAGACATATATCAATCCTATCGATTACGCTCTACGCCAAGTATTCCTTCCATCAGAAGTGTCAGATATTATTAGAGAAGGACTACAGCTTGGCCTTCAGCAGAGAGCAGAAGAGGAATGCAGAGAACAGATCTGGCAGAGAGTCCTCGAGGCTAGAGCAAGAATTGAAGAGAGACTTAATTGTGAAGCGAGACTTCCACCCTGTGATCCTCGCCTTCCTAACCCTATACTACGTCATTGGTTTAGAGGCAACCCTCCTCCCCCTGCTCTACGTAACCATATCTCTCCTCTTTGGCCTAGACAGTTGCTTAGGATACCTGCATGCTACTGCGAAGTTTACACTCGCCACTAGCTGCATTGTACCTACCTTATGAAGAGTACCTCGTTTCGAAGCATCTATACACATACCTAGACCGCACAATCCATCTCTGCATCCACCACCTGCATATGTCTGAGGACCTTGTGTGATCCTTGAGGACAAAACAGATGAGTCATTGTCAAGCTAGATCTGGATCGAGTTAATCAACATCAGAGATTAACACCAGATCAAAAGAAGTGTTTCCAATCTCACATCACATCTCTTACCAAATGCAAATCGGGTAAATCTTACACACCCAATTTCCCCTATCACTGCATCTTGAAGACATCGCGCTGTCTCAAGAAATAAACTACTTGCACCATCCATAAACCCATATGAACCAGTACCTCATTGCCTTTTGTTACTTGTTCACAGTCATTCTCTTGTTCCTTGCATTCTTTATCTGCCAAGCAGTACCCACAGGTCAACCTATCAAACATTGACCTTACTGAAACAACACAATCATTTCTTTTGCCATCTCCGATCCTTCACAGATCACCTACACAGTACCAGAAGAATAGCATGAGGTGATCAACAATAATTGGGGAAACGAAGAAGCTTGGGAAAATAAAGACAGTTGGATCCCTGCAGATGATCAAAACATCTTAGATACACAGCCCCAGCTACACACCTCTCAGTGAATAGATTGTGTATTTGACCATGTGAGTATTCACCAAATCAGAGAGATTGCAGGATGTCTCTTTGCCCAGAACTCTGTACTCAGTTTGAAGAAGCAAACGGGTACCCCTTCCATGCCGACACCCCACACCCAAGTATTCTGGAACTCGAAGAGTCACCAGTTGAAGAACAACAACAAGACCAGTGGGAGATAAACACTAACGATGAGATCCCAGGTCTTGGTAACTTCGAGAATGCAGAGTAAATTTCTTTTCTAGTCTAGATAATATCTCGCTTGATTCACTTGTAATCTAATCTAAGCTTTTCTTTCCATCATGGCTAGCTACAATCCCTGCAACTTCAACCTTGGTTAGTTCATGAATGATCTCTACCAGCTACCCGATCTGGACGCCCAGTTCAAATTCTTGGGAGATCAGTTCGAAGTGATCAACTCCTATTTTCTAATGTTAGAGAAAGAACTACAGAAAGTGTCCACCCTTGTTGCAACTGTCCAAGCCCCACCAGTACCAGGAGGCCTGGGTTCACCACCAACCAGTGGAACTTTCAAGAAAGTAGAAGTATTCGCCGATCTGGGCAACTTCAACGGAGAGATCAACCACTTTGAGGAATGGTGGTTAAAGATGAAAACTTGGCTGAACATCAACCACCCGACCATCCCCCCAAAGTCCTATGATGCAGTAGTAGCAGTACTCTCCTGTATGAAGCAGAAGGCAGGAACCTTCTCCACTCAAAGGCTTGAGAAAGGACAGACTTACACTTGGTCTGAACTTGAAGTGGACATAGTGAAACAATACCGTCCAACAGCAAGACCAGATTGGGCTAGACAGAAGCTTTGGAAGCTCAAACAAGGAAACACTTAATCATGCAACTATGTCAATCTCTTTACCAAGTACTTTAAGGATGCAGGAATTGGCCATTCTCATGCCATAGATATTCTGGAACAGAATATGAATGCCAAAATCCAAGATCAGATCATCTGAGAAGGAAAGAGATCTAGCACTGACATATATGCTTACCTTGAAGCAGTATGAACAATCGGAGAAATGATGGAGACCATGAACTTCCTCTGCAAAGGAAGGACAGGCCTTTTCCCTATAGCCAGTTCATCATCTCACTTTCAATCCCAAAGAGCAACCCCTGATCTGAATGCCATGGACATTGGCGTAGTAAACGAGAGTTGGGATGAAAGCATCGATGAAGAACACATCAATGCATTCTCCAAAGGAAAAGCAAAATGCTTCACCAGATGTTTCAACTGTGATGCAGATGGACACCTCAGTAAAGATTGCTCTAGACCATCAACCAAATGTCGTGAATGCAATTGGTCCTGAGGAGATCATAAGAAGAAGACCTGCTCTAAATCCAGGAAGATGAGAGCAGCTGAGGACAAGACCCCTAAAGAGAAGGGAAAAGGCAAAGCAACTTGAACAGTCTGGGTGTGCAAGTTGCCAAAGTATCTAGTGAGTATCATAGTCTACATTATCATAGTCAAGTGGGGCCTCCAATTGAATTGGAGCTTGGCTGGGGCTCCAAACCAGTGCTTAATTCTGCTTATACTCACACCTCTAGCTCAATTCCAGACAATGCTCGTATTCACTCCTTTAGCAATTGAGATATAACCTTGACTATAGAAATCCCCCCTAGCTACCATACACAGCGTTTCATGAAGACTAAAGCCTTGCTTGATAGTGGAGCCAATACTATATACATTGACAAGGCTTATGCTCAGAAAATGAAACTTCCATTGACCCCACTATCTAATCCCGTTGAAAAGATGATAGAATGGCTGGGAGGACTAAGAGTGTAAGACACACTTGCCCTGGGCTGTCAAGGGGAAGAGGCAAGGCGAGATACTTCTCCCCTAAAGGGACTCAAGGTAAGGGAAGAGTCGGAAGGAAGTCCAGGACTGAAAGCTAAAGTGCAGAGGATAGTCCAGGAGGTGACCGGAGCATGAGACTGGAAGTCCGAGGTGCACAAGACAAAGGGAGTGAGAATGGGATGTGGCAATGGTGACAGTGAATGGTGCAGTAGATGGTGGATGGTACAAGGGACGAGTGGTTTGAACAGTTCAAGAATCCAACCAAAAGTGTCTTTCAATTGCTAAGTACAAGGCTTTATAGTTCGGATATACCTGAGACTGTCAAACTCAAGATAGCTGTCAAGTCCAAAGGAAATGAGTAAAAGGGGTCCCATACTGGGTCCAAGACCGATGTCTAACCGGATGCTTTCGGCACCAGAAAGACCAATTGGAGGCTGATGGTACCAATAGAAAGTGAAACAGTAACATACTAACAATGTAAACCGAGTAGTCCAGATGCGCTCGGCATGGTTCAGTATAAACCGAGACTGGTCTTAGCAACTAAAAAGAGTTCTGAGCGAAGGGATAACAGTAAGGCAGTCAGATGAAAGGTAAAAGGGGGGGAATATAAGGACAGAGATGTACTGGTCTCTACATCCGTGAGGGACTTGGCTTCTGACTGTCCCCAGTCAGAAAAGGATCCGTGCCAAGAAGAGAACAATGTGGAGTCTGAAAGCATGTGACCAGATATATAGTCCGACATGCATCACCTTTTTCTTCCTCACTTCTCACCCTCTTACTGTACTACCATGTCCCAGTTCCAATCCCGCATTGACAAGTTCCGTGCCATGACCGACACTGGCTCCATCCTGCGCCTCAATGCCTGGCACAGTTTCTGTCAAGCCACCAAGCGGCTCAAAGGGCTCGCAAGGTCGGTTCCCAATGTTAAGGATGAGCTGGCTGAGGACCAGGAGATCTGAGTGGAGGTGTTTGGCAAGGCAATGGTAAGCCACTGGTATTTGATGATAGCGGCAGCTGATGCAAAGTTTGGGTAGGACACTTGGGAGAGACACTGACACGAGGCCAACAAGCTCAACATCGACACCGACATTGACAACCAATTCACGGTTGTGGTTGCGGAGGCTGAATGGGTAGGGAGGATGGCAATGAGGCTGGTGTCCCAGGTGTCGGTGATGGAGGTGGAGCAGGTGGAGCAGGTGGTGGTACCTGCCGTGGAAATGAGGGGGGTGCTGTCTGAGGCAGTGTCTGCATGCAAGGTGAGTAGTGACGCCGTCGGTCTGTTAAACCGGGCTAACAAGTGGCCAGAGGGTTCCGGAAGAGGATGAAGAGGGTGTGGCGGCTGAGTCTGCCACCATCAAGCACAAGGTCTTGACGCCAGCAGTGCGACTGGTTGGCACTGAAGGAGCATGTGAGACCTGCAAGAAGGTGGGGGTTGCAGCCGAGTGTGCATATGGGACCAGTGCGGCTTGTGCCTGATGCAAGTCGGCCAAGTTGCACTGCAGCTTGGCACAAGGGCAGCACGGGCAGAGGAAGCCCACCGAAGCAGCGGGGAGCTTGGCGGCAGCGGCAGTCATTGTCAAGACAATGAAACATAAGTCAGCCCTCTTGGCCTTCCCTTCCCTGACTCACTGGTTTGACAGGTGGAAGGGCGGTTCAGCCTTTGGCCAAGGCCAGCCCCAGCAAAATGGCTGCCTCGCCCATCGAGGTTGATGAAGAGAGCGAGAATGAGGGGGAGATGACCCTGGCCCAATCAAAGGGGAAGGCGTGCGTGGTGCCGAAGAAGACCGGTGGCGAGTCAGAGGCAAGGAAGACCCAGGACACGCTGGCGCACCATCTCAACCACCTCCACTCCCGGCTCTTCCAGATCCGGGCGAAGGTGAAGGAGGTGGAGGTCAAGCACACTGTGGTGATGTTGGAGGTGAGCGAGATCGTGAAGGCCCTTGAGGAAATGGACCTGTAGATAGCCCCTTCCCCTCCGTCCTCCACTAGTCCGAGTCCAAAATGTAATGTACACTTAAACGAATCAGGTTTCAGTATATCAGTGCGAAAAAAAAAGAGGGAAAACAAGGAATAAGGGATGAAACATCATAAAAAGGGGTCAAATGAGCAAGGTTAAATGAAATTAATGTCCAGTGTGCAGGGTACCGCCCGTCTTGTGTTCTTCGGTCTTCTTTCCACCTCTACGCCTTCCGGTCTTCATTCGGTCTAAGTGTCGGTGTTCGGTATGTTTGGTCTATGAGATATACATAAATGGGTGTGTGTCCCATCACACGTTAGAAAGGGAAGGTGTTCAGTATAGGTTTTTGGAGAGACATATGGAGTAGGAGATGAGAGGGGGAAGCAGGATATTTTGATGTCTGGCTTTCAGTATATAGTAGAAGGGACGTGGACTGTCTGTGATGACAGTTTTTAGTGAGAGATATAGGAGGTAGATGAATGTCACTGGTCTAATCCCGGGGTGAAACAGAGACTATAGTATGATGAGAAAGAATTATGAGCGTCGGTCTTTGGTGACATATGCCCGGACTAGTCTGACTCATAAGAGTCTCAGTCTTCTTCATCGGGCTCTTCCACGTCTTCTCCTGCCAGCTTATCCAGGTTTTCATCATCCATATCTGTGAGTTCAGTGATACGAATATGTAACAGATGAAAGGCGAGGATAGTAGGGGATAAGCCAAAAGGTGGCATAGCATAATCTGGATACCGCTCTGTCCAACTCCGCCAGTAGGTATGACCCGCCAGTAGTCCAGCAAAGGACCACCATAGGACCTAAGTACCAAGGCTTCATTTTTCGGTTGAGCTCCTTCTCGATTCAGGTATTTCGGACTAAGATTAGGCTTCCTGCCCAAAAGTCAAAGTCCTTCATCTGGTTCTTGAAAGCGGCCTCAAAGTGCTTGACAGACTCGAACCGAGCCTTTAGGACATGCTCATGGATTGACTCCAGGTCCTCCTGATGCTTTTGGAGCTGGCAGGCTCAACAAGCAATCAGTCTGGATGAGGAGAGGGGTTCAGGATCTGGGGGAGGAATGAGAAATGTTGCTTTGGTGAGATCAAAAGGAAATAATGCTCGACGCTGTGAACCATAAAGTATGGGGACAAACCGGTAGACCGAAGCATGGTCATGTGCTCGGCCCAAAAGACCGAGTGAGCGGCAGTATGCCAGCAGAACTTCCCCCCCAGGGTGCTTTTGATGATGGCCTCCTGGACATCAAGGTGACGCTGCTTGACCACACCGTTAGCCTGGGAGTTATAGGGGGAGATGTGTATATGTCGAATATTGTATCGGTCAGCGAGGACATCGAGAGCCTGAACAAAGGCTGGGCTGTTGTCAGTGACAATCTCTGCCAAAGTGCCCCAACGACAGAGAATATCTTCAAAAATAAAGGAAGCGAGGGCGGAGGCGTTCTCGGAACGCAACATCTGCCACTCGGGGTAAGCGGTCAATGCACAGCGAGCTTGCACAATATACCAATAACCAGCAGACCGAGGCATCACCATCATATCTAGGTGGACCTTGCAAAACAAGCCACCAATAACTGGCACAGTAGGAGGAATATGTAATCGACAAGTCTGGCCAATTTGGCACTCATGACAGGTTCGGACGAACCACTTGACGTCATCGACCAGCATCGGCCACCAGAAGCGGAGCAGAAGCTGCGTCCGGACTGTAAAGACACCTTTGTGCCCGAGGTCATCGTGAGCCTCCTGGATTAGTCCGAAATGCTGGTGTTTGGATACTACTAACTGGTGGTGACCATGCGGTTCTCGGTACCATAGGCTGTCATGGAGGAGAAAGAATTTTGTCACTGAGTTAATGAACAAGTGAAACGCTGTGTCAGAAAGGTCAGCCAGTCGAGCATGAGTCTCAAGAAAGACTTGGATCAAGCAAATCCAGGCTTCTCTAGTGATGGCCTTGGTAGACCAGGGTATAGTGGGAGAGTCCAGCTCAGCGATGGGCTCAGAAGCGGAGGAGTGAAAGACAAAAGAATATGACTGAACAAAGATCAGTGGAGGAATGGGTAAAAGGGGGAAGCAATCCAATGCCGAAGGGACGGAGGGTGGTAGGCAAGGGAAACAAAACCCCAAATGTGTGGAGCATGGTGTGGTAGAAGAAGGCAATAACTAATCATTGAGTAAGGTAATGCAAAAGGAGTAAGAATTGTCCAACCAATCCTCGAAATCATCTGTATCTGGAGGATCATCATCTGAGGGTGGCCGATGCGATAGTCTGTCAGGACCAGTGTGTTAGTCTGCAGAAATGTGATGAAGTTCAAAATGAAATAATAGTATACTGGCAATCCACCGATTGATGGTCATGTTCAGTTGCAGATCGGGGTTGTTAATCATGCCTTTGATGTATTTGGCATCCATTTCTACAACAAGGTTAGTGACTCCAAAGATGATCACCTGGACTGCTCAGAGAGAGCGGAACAGTCCATACAGCTTGAGCTTAGCCTGGGAATACTGGCTTTCTACGCTTGTGAGGCTGATAGGGCCAAAGCAGTTCAGGTAGCGCTTGCCATCCTGCCCTTCCTGTGACAGAATGAAGCCGACTGCGATGACTGAGGTGCCTACAGCAAGTACAACCTCTTGGCTGGACTTGTAGTCCAAGTGCCAGAGCGCCGGAGACTGAATGATTTCATCCTTCAGATGAATCATTGTGGCACTCTGGGCCTCACCCCACTCAAAGGGGATATCCTTTCACGTCAGTCCAACTAGTGGTCTAGCGATAGCAGTGAAATTTCGAATCAAAATCTGAAGCATGCTGCAGGTCCCTAAGAACCCACGAACTTGCATAAGATTCTCGCATTCTGGCCAATCCCTGATCTTCTGGATGTTAGCCTCATGCGGAACCCAACCTTTGGAGGTACACTTGTGACCGACAATGGTGGCATCTGGAGTGGCAAGGACGAATTTCTTAGCCGAAACAGTTGCGTTAATGTTTTGAAGGCACTGGAGAATTCTGTGGATGACAGTGAGATGTTTCCAGATAAATACCCTGATGCCCGGGTTCTCCAGTATCGTCTTGTACTTCACCGGCAAGTCATCGATGAACAGCATGGTGTGGTGTGGTATGTAACTCATCCTGGAGAATGAATGCCATGTCGGCCTGGTAAATCTGGACAGCGTTAGTATGCCCCATCAGTGGAGTAGTAAGACGATGCAGTCCGAGCGGACTATTAAATGTAGTCATATCTTGGGAGTCCACGTGTAACAGATGTTGGTCATATCTGGCAAATAAGTCCATCATGCCGTAGACCACGTACCCGCCAAATGACTCGGCTAGGTGCTCTACAAAGGGGGGGACCGAAGAATCCCAGATGGTGACAGCATTGAGGGGCTGAAGGTCATGCATGAGCCGAAGCGTCTTACTGTCCTGTTTGAGCATGCAGAACCAGCGTGACCGGTATGCTGTGGCAGACGGTTCATACACACCAAAGGCGATATGGCCTTTGATAATCTGTATGGCTTGATCCCAGGATGAAGGCAGGATAGGAATGTTTTGGAGTATCCATGGTGTATGGGAGACGGTAGGTATCTTGACCGGTGGAAAGTACCGATTGTCTAATTGGCCACGCTTGGTAGCGGTCCATGCGAAAGTGGTCTCATGATTGAGAACCATCCACTAGACTAGCTTGACCTCTTCAGGCCACAGCCATTGGGCTGGGTTGAGGTCAAGCACATTGGCGCATTCCTGTGTGAATCTTTGTCCTGGGATGAAGTCTGGGGGGTTAGTCGGTAAGGTTATAAGACCAGCCAGAGGATCGTCAGGTAACCAGCAGAGCACATGGTACTCCTCCACTGGCTGGACCTTTTTGGCTACAGGCTTGTAAGCAAGTGAGTGAGAAGTAAAATCAAAGGAATAGGTATTGAGAAGGGCAGAAACATGAGATGAAGAAAGAACCGATTGAGTAGAAAAGAGAAAAAGATATGCCGAGGATAGCACATAGCAAGATAGGTTCGGGGCCAAGAGCGGCCCCTGGTCTAACAATGCTGAAACAGAAAATGAAGTGGACGAGGTGGGAGAATAGTTCAAATGGGGCTCTCCCCAACCTTTCAGTGGATCATTGATGTCTAAAAACCCATTTCAATGACAGACTGGTGGCTAGAACAGAATAGTCCGTGCTGGCAATGCAGACATCCTTTGGTCCAAGCTCAAGTGGGTAACTTGTATGCCTTTCCTGAGTTGGGGTCACAAAGTGTGATGTCTGAGAGCCATCTGGCAAATCTTCAGTAGAAGTGCTGAGTAAACAATGAAAGGGTCATCCAAGCAATAAGCCAAAGTTAGCTCTCAGGACTACCTGCACCTGTAAGCAAATCTCGCCAGCACTGAAGTCCAGGCAGAGATTTTCAACAATGCCGAGGGTAGACTCAGTACTGGTGTTGGCGTTAGACATCATCATTACATGGTTGGACCAAACTGGTAGACCAAGGTCTTCCCACACCTGCTTGGGCATGGCGACTATCTCAGAGCCTGAGTCAAGGACTCCAAGGATAGACTGACCAGTTCCGATAATCTTGGCTTCAAGAGACTGAAGCGGCACTGAGTGGTGCACCATGATTAGTCTGTCATCACTTCAGTGCACACGGTCACCGAAGGCTCGGTCTACCTCACCAGGGTCACGTCTGGCGAGCTCGCTGACCTGAACAGTGTTAGTGGAGACAGGGATACACTTTGCCATAGATAAGTCCTTGAGTTGCTTGCAAACTTTGGGAGCCACTGTGATGAGCTCTCAAACTGGAACTGGTACGGTGGTTGCGAGAACTTGATCTAAGACACACTTCAGAGCAGTCTGGTCTTCGAGAGGGAATGAGTATCTAAATTGTCCTTGGGGTTTGAAGGAGGGGGAGGTGTTAGCAGAATCAGTTCAGAACAGATTAGAGGTAGATGATGATGTTGAAGAGGGAGGTCTGTTTGCTACTGGAGTGGGGACTGTTGGAGGAGTTGCCGACTTAGACCACATGGCCTCGATCACTGGCAAGACAACTTCCTCAGCCACTGATGCAGCCCGAGGGCCGAGACAACCGGTCTTTCAAGCTGGCGTCTCAATGCTGTCGAATTGGACTTGCTTCCCTTTGTCCTTCCTATCTGCCTGGAAAGCGGCCCAAGTATTGGCGATGTATGCCTGAAAATCAGGATCAGCAAAAGCAGGGTCTGACTCTTTGTCTGAATCCTGATCCACAGGAGCCATGAAGACCAAAGGTTCGATGTCTAAAATGGTGTCGGTCGTTGAGTTGGTGACTGAGAATATTCCAGAAGTGACAACAGAGGAAGAGGGTGCTGGCGCCAAGACAGGTAGCCGGTCTAAGTATTCATGGAGGCAACCAGTGCCCTGAATGTGCGGAATGCGCCGGCCGTCTGGAAGGTACAGATGACCATCAGTACCTCGGCTGGCCTTCCCAGCCTGGATATAGCCTTCTACAAGGGGGCAACTCCCCATAAAATGGGAGAGATCAGCACAGAATGCGCAGTCCTGACAGGCGGGTATATTGGAGGTTAATCTGCTCTTGCTTGACAGCCAAAGCAGTGGTTGGTGTAGCAGTTCATGAAACAACTGGGGTGGGCACCGGTGCAGCCCAAGCCAGGTAGTATGGCTGGGTGGAGGGCATGCCGGCAGCTGGTGCAGCTATGAGAGGACAGAGGGCAGAACCGGTAAGGAGGAATTGAGTAGCCTGAACGATGTCAGTGATTGGATATGGGTCGGAAGGATGATGAGTGGATTTGGTGATGAGCAAGCATTGGCAGACTTGAGTCTCAAGGTCAGCTGGCAGACCGGATAGGAACAATGTGTCTCGGTCTAAGTCTGAGAGTTTACAGCCGTTGATGAGGATCTGGGCAATCTTCAGAAGTTTGCACTGATATTCACTGAGGTCTTCTAAGGTGCACATCGGTTTGGCCCGAAACTCCTGGACCAAATATTGGATATCAGCCTGACAGTATCGGTTGGCACCTTCGCAACCGGGGTACAACTTCTTGACTGCCCGAGCGAAGTTTGCCCAGTCTGGTGGGTTAGCAGTAACCTCATCTAGAGGCTCCCAACCCTTTGCCTCTTTGAGGTCAGCATACCTGATAGCAGCACAGATCTTTTCTAAGTCCATGATACCAGCTGCTGTGCCAAGTATGTCAACATCCTTGAGGAAGTGCAGCAATAAGGCCAGGGTCTTTCCATCAAACTTCGGAGCATTCTGGGTACCGCAGAGCAGCATCTGAGGGTCTGGGTTAGCCATAAGACGATTTTGGACAGGAAGATTTTGAGTGTTAGTAGGTTGTGCAGGAGGAGGAGGAATAATATTTGATGGTGTGGACATTAGTCTGAGATGGAGGGCAGCAGACAGCGGAGATTGAGCTAGGGCCGAAGGGTTTTCTTGTGAGCCCTGGTTAGTCCAAAATGATAGACTTGAGGGGTCAAGAAGGTAGGAGAGCAATGGGAAAGTAGAATCAGATGATGAGGGTGATAGTGAGGATGAAGACGACTGTCATATTCATGATTTTACCTAGTCAACTCCGGTCCTCCGGGACACCTCTGCACCTCTGCACCTCCGAACTCCGAACTTGGTAAATCTCCATTAGTATCCAGTGTACTAT